>APFE030045829.1:0-35575 GCA_000404065.3 Pinus taeda | reverse complement strand
ACACAAGATTATTCTGTACACCTGGCTAGTTTGGCATAATAAGACACTCAATTGGGAGAAGTTGAAGAGGGGCCTAAAGGGACCTGGTATTTGTGTATTTTGCTCGCAGGAGGAGGAGGAAAATGTCCAAATTCTCTTGAGATGTCCTATTACAATTCAGATTTGGCATAGTTTGTCTATCATTCTCTCCTTTGCATACATTGACAATTGTTCCATTGATACATGCTTACATTGGTGGAGTACCCAGAATATGGATTGGTATGCGATCTCGATGCTCACTTTTTAGGAGATCTGGAAAGCTAGAAACAACAATATATTTGATCACAAATATCTTAGTGTTGATAGGATCATAGATAACATACACACTGATATGGATCCACTACAATGACCATTGGGTCAACCAACTATAGGGTCTCACGGGATTGATGATCCTTTTATTACATATCATGTTGGTCTTTTTAACAGTGCACAACAGGGTGGTAGATGTGATTGCGTGATTTGGATATGCTTGGAAAACAACAGACAATATAGAATCCACTGGGGGGGCGAAGGGGGGACTAACATGAAGGGAAAGGCTATGGCACTTTGGGGGCTGCTCTAATTTGCGGAGTTTCTAGACATCCACAACATCAACATATATAGAGACTCCCAAGCCATCATCAATCATATCTTGGGATCCTCACACATTTCACATCCACATCTTCAGGGCTGGCTGATGCACATCAAGAACCTGTAGAACACACTTCTGGGTGTCTCTATTCAACACTCACATAGAGAACACAACACTGTTGCAGATTCTTTGTCTAAGCAAGTTCTCCTTGAATCACTGGAGGGGTTTCATATCACTTTGGAGGTGGATGGATGCTAGATAGATGTAGGTTTTACACCATTCCCTGACTTTGTCTCCACTGCTTTCTCCATTATTTTTGTTTCTTGTGTTGTGTCCACTATAGGTTGCACAATGGGCACATGTTTTCCTCATACATTTGGACTATATCTTGGAAGATTTTGATATATGTACTCCCTTCTTTTTTGTTTTGGCTATGGCTTTTATTATGGAGACATGGTATGTACTCCCTCTGGACAACAACTATTTTGACATTTCCCTTGGGCTACTGATATATTGGGAGACAATATACATCTCATATGACGCATCCACATGGAACTAAATGTACTGATGTTACTGTCTATATAATAAAATCAACATTTTTTCTTATCTGAAAAAAAAATATAGTTAAAACCTAATTTAAATAACAAAAATAAAGATTTGATAAAAACAATTACAAATTTAAACCAAAAACTCCAAAACCTATGGTGATTAAACAACGTCGTTTACTTAGCAAATTGTACATGCCATGATTACACTAACTAGCAACCAAAAACGCACATGGTGTAGTTAGTGGTTTAGCAAATATTAATTGGACATTATATCATAAAGGAGAACATTGTCGAAGTTGTAAATTGAAACTAGCCTCTCGTTGGCTACTATTACATTGGCGGCCATCATCCACTCCTCGTGGTTTTGATCGTGTCCACTAAAGGTGTTACCGCCTACCACGCAACTCAGTGGCTCAACACATTTCTTTCCACATTCCAAGTGTGTAAATCTGGAATGAGATGATTGTTCCATAAATACGCAGCCATTTTTATATGGAAACCTAACTTGTAGAGATTCAAGCTTGGGGAGTTCACTAATGTTGTCGAGCCTCTTAGTGTCACATAGATACCGAAATTTGGTGTCTATATTTATATGTAGTGTCCAACACCTATATAGTTTGTTATTGTGTATGTGGATCTATATTAATAAAAAATATTGTTAAAGTACCCCGAGTTGACTTCAATGACAAAAATTGAAGGGAACAAAACTATGGAGCAGAGAACTTGCTCTTCTTAGTATTACAAATCACGTAAATAAGATTACATTGGAAACATCAGTAATAAATTACTAGAGTTAAACTCGACTTAATGGACTAAGTGAAACTGAACTAGGACACTTGGAGGGATGGTTTTGACACCTATCAGGTGGTTGGGATTAGATTCTCCAACACTCTCCCTTAATTACAGCCACATAAAAAATTCAATTAAGATACTTGTTGGTCTGTGTCTTAGCTAGATTTACAATTTAAAAATTGATTTCAACTTTTCTTCTTCTCCTTTTCCAGATCCTATAGCCTCTAAATTGTTTCAACTTTTTCTCTTTGTTGTATCCCTCAAACCTCAGTTTCTTCATTTGGAAGTGCAAGTCTTCCATTTTTCTAGGGTGTTTGAGAATATCCCAGACTTCTTCAAAAAATGAGTTGTATGTGGACTGCTGCCACATATTATCTTTTGTAGTGCGCTTTTCATCATCAATCTGCTGCAACATCAGACCATAATATAACTTCATCTCTTCAAAACTCCAATACCTAAAAATTTCATTAATTTGTTCATCATCAATGTTGTCTTGAAGGTTCATTTCTGCAACTACTCTGCAGACTTTCTCAAGGCATGGTGTTGCAAGCCATGCTTCAAGGAAATTTAATTCTTCTTCATAATCGTTTTGTTTACTTGCACACTGAAAATCAACATTGGAATTAAAAATATTTGTAGAACCACATTGGTTTTGTTCCTTCTTCTTTGCAATGAGAGCTTCCTTCTGTTGCACTTCCAGCTCTGCTTCTTCCTTTGTCTCTATTTTCTTTTTGTGGGATTCTTTCTTTGCCTCTTCCTCAGTTTCTATCTTTGTCTCTTCGACTTCTTTACTAATCTGTGTTGCTGCAAAAAGGTTGTCTTCCACTGACTCGACTGGGTTTTTCACATTGAATAACATCATGTCTATATGATGTTTTTGCTACATCACCTACAACCATTCATCATTAGCCAACAATTCTTCATCAAATTTTACATTAGAAATATTTTTTGTTAGATTCACCATAGTATCGACTCCTCCAATGGCAGTTTCATTGTCAAGTAAGCTCTTTTGCTGGATTCACCAAAATTTCATCAGCAGGCTCTGTTGTTGGCTTCACCAAATTATCTTCAACAAGCTCTATTGTTGGATTCACCAAATTGTCTTCAAAAAGCTTTGTTGCTGGATTTATCATAATTTCGTCAACAAGCTCCGTTGTTGGAATCACCAAATTTTCATCCACTTGTGGCTGTGCACGATGGGGTTCACGAGCATCTTCGTGCTCCTTTTCTACTTCTGCAAATTCTTCACTCATCATCCACTTGTGACTGAGCATAGTGGGATTCATCTTTTTGTAGATCTGTTGCTGTAGATCCACCTTCAACATCAATGCTCCCCTTTACACCAAAACTCCTCTCAAGGGTATCCCAGATCTCCTTAGTTGTCTTAACTTCTAAAATCAAGGGAAGAATGCTATCATCGACAGATTCTTTTATGCATTTCAATGCAAAGGCATCATTTTTCCTTTTCACTTCCAAATCTAAACAGATATCCAACATCACTTGTTGTCGCTTTGACCTTCTTAACCTCTGAGCTTGTCCCATTTCTACACATAATTTGAACACTACTTGTCTAATACTTTTTAGACTTTAATAACTTCCATATTTTTTTAAGAAACAAAAAAATCTTCGCTCTTTCACTTGGGAAAAAATCTCAAATAATTATTCAATTCTTTTGATTTAACTCAAATGCACCACTTCACTTTACCCTCGGGCTTTGATTGTTCGTGCATTGACTTGACTTTTAGTGCAAAATTTTTAACCTTCACGACTTACCACAAATAGGTCATGCAGACTTTTAAAAAACGCCTAACGCTTCTATTAAATTTCTGGGCTGCGTTATGGATTAACTTTTCTATGGAAAAAAATCTCAACCTTTTTCTTCAGAACATGCTCATTCCCTTCGGTTTCTTCGCAAGTTTCTTCAAATTTTTGTTGCTCTTTCAAAAAATCTTACGCTTTATCTCTGCTTCTCTCACTTCACTTACCTTGCTGCTTTCAAACTAAGCTGATCTCTTCTTCTCTGTCAAAGAGTTTTAAAAAATCTAATCTTTGATACTATAACGAAAATTGAAAGGAACAAAACTATGGAGAAAAGGACTTGCTCTTTAAATATTAAAAATCACTTAAATAAAATTAAAATTACATTAAAAACATGATTTTAATACTTAAATAGAATTATATTGAAAATATGAGTAATAAATGGGTGGAGTTAAACTCGATTTAAATCGGACTAAATAAAACTAAACTAAAACACTGAAAAAAACAGTTTTGACACCTTCAAAAGTTCCACGACTTCCATGTAAAATTATAAAATTCTTTGGGGATTACCCTGAGAATTATAAAAACGCTTGCGGTTTTCTGCAAATATTTGACGGCTTTCAATATAAAAACGCCTGGAGATTACCATGTCTGGAAGGTAAACGAGCGTAAGTGGAGTTCCATGTCGTCGCATTTTATCCATAGAATTTGACTTTCGCTTCAGTTAAGGGTTTTTTACCTATAAATACTCTCCTACATTTTGTTGTCAACCATCACAGGTTTCTCTCAGTCAATCAATATATTCTCCCTCTAAGCATTTCGAAGATTTTTCACTCGTCTTATATTTACTTCAATGGCTGTCACATGCTCTTACAGCTCTGTTCGTAGCCTTCTACTTTACACCCTTGTCATGTATCTCGGCTGGTTATAAAGTCCAGAGTCATGGCTTCCATCTATTGAGGAAGCAGAAACAGTGGCTGGATGTGAATAAATCTGTTTCAATTCTTCAAGTGATCCAGAGCCCGCAGAAGAAGAAAGTGGGATAAGATAATAGAGCTGCCCTGCTTGAAGCTCTGAGTTGTGATCCAGAGGACGGGTGACAACATTTGTTCCCCAGCATTTTACATTGCCCGCATCAAATATCCCATGGTGGGGATACTCTTCAACGATTTCTTTAACGTAAACAGGGCGCTTGAATCTCATAACTTTCCCATCGACTGTAATCAATTTTATCGATCTGTCTTCACGAGAAGATCTGCATAGCAGGTTCTTCAACCCACTGCACAGACGACTGCCCATAACAAAATTACTTTGTTTTGCCAAGTTATGTTGCCTAGTCCTCACACTGTGTGCAATGGGTATCGGCCATGGCACGGAAATTTATATTACGGCTTCGTGCGCCAACAAGTGGAGGGGAGGGACCAATTAATAAGCGCTACTTTCGGCACAATCCTCTGGAAGTTGGCAGGCATGGTTGGACTCTGGACTTTATAACATAAATCTATAGTTCATCAGTTGGTTTTTCAATCTTAAGTTTATCGATGAATTTCAAACTTGGTGTGACAAATACATATTATGAAATTATAGGTAAGATGTACCAATAAAGATCCATGGCTTTTTTAACGGACAAGGGGTGGTGACAGATTTCATCATGAGCCTTCATGCCTACTCTCACCTTGCGCGCAGAGGGAACGCTAACCAAGTCATTTCGGTGGGGACGGTGGGCTCGGGACATAGAATTGGAATTAGTAGATTAATAACGTATATAAAACATAGTTACCAATTTCGGCCGTACCGGCAAAAAAATTTCTGAAATTCGCTGATTCGATTCGGTATGCGAATAATTCGTCAGTTTCCAATTAGGTACAAGTCAGCGGTGATTGATTTTGGTCCAAACTTTCTATCACCGTATCTCCAGCGTCAACTGTGCTGCTCATGCTGAGTTGACGAACGGTGTGGTTGTGTAGAACAAGGAACGTCTAGCTCTGTGTAACTATGGATAGTAACCGTGATAAATTGCTGCTGAATAAAATTATAGAGTAAGTAAATTGAGTTTTTCAATTAACTTTTATAAAATAACGTAGCCTTGGTAGCAATTTGAGAATTGAAATTTTATAAAAATAATG
This sequence comes from Pinus taeda, assembly GCA_000404065.3. Classification (NCBI taxonomy): domain Eukaryota; kingdom Viridiplantae; phylum Streptophyta; class Pinopsida; order Pinales; family Pinaceae; genus Pinus; species Pinus taeda. Next base: position 29,741 of record APFE030045829.1, on the reverse strand, counting down.
CAGCGGTCTTTTAGCTTTAATGCTAATTTTTTTTGTTTTTATAATTTTTTATTCAGTTACTTTTTTATATGAGTATTAATCAGATTATTGGAAAAAAATAAACAATAACTTTTATAAAAAATAAAATTAAAAACAATAATTTTTATGCTATATTCTATTATATGTTATTTAAAAATTGTTCCCAGACATGATATGTTATATTTTATTATATGTTATTTAAAAATTGTTCCTAGACATGATATGGTATAATCAAAAACAAATTGCTCATACTAAAATGTAAAATTTTATTAAATAATTAATTTAATTAAAAATGAATCAATATTGCCATTGACTTTAAATAATATAAATAGCTACTATACATATTTAGGAGGCATCATGTGACTCAATTGTTTTAAATGAGAGGTGAGTTAGTAATTTCTATATAAGCAATTAAAAAAATTATAATTTCTATCTTAACAAAAATTATAAAATAATGAATTGGTTGCAAATTGGTACCTCTTTTATAAAAAACAAAAAACCTAATTTCTATATTTGAAAAAATCATAAATGGAGAAATTTCAGTGTTAAATGGATAACTAGTTAGTAATTTCTATATAGTAACAAATTGCAAAAAAAAAGATAACTTCTATTTTAAAAAGAATTATAAAATAGTAAATTCTTTGCAAATTGGTAACTCTTATAAAAGAAAAACAAAAACCATAACTTTTATATTGGAAAAAATTATAAACTGACAAATTTAAGTGCTAAATGGATAACTCCTATAAAAAAATAGAAAAAAGATAAATCAATATTAGAAAAAATTATGAAAGTTATAAAATGCTAAACTTCCAAATCCATAGCTTTTATAAAAAAAAATAATAATTAGAAAAACAGTAACTTCTATATTACAAAAAATTATAAAATGGCAAAATTCAGTTTACAATGGATAAGACTTATGAAAAAATAGATAAAAAAAAGGATAAATCCGATATTAAAAAAATAATAAAAAATAGAAAATGGAAACCTTAGTTGCACTTGCAAATCCATAACTTTTATAGAAAAGCATAGAAAAACTACAACTTCTATATTATGAAAAATTATAAAATGAGAATACCTAAAATAAGTTTGTGCTTGTGAATAAAAGAAATAGAAAAACAGTAGCTTCTATAATAATGAAAAGTTGGAAAAAGATAAATCCTATATATATATATATATATATATAGAAAAGACTTAGGTGCAAATCCAAAACTCCTGTACAAAAGTATAGAAAAATGACAACTTCTATATTACAAAAAAAAATATAAAATAAGAAATTCTAGTTACATAAGGTAAGTGTGCACTTTTGAATAAAATAAAGGATAGTAAAGGTAAGTTTTGCTTAGAATAATAATTAAATTTACATGAAAAAGCTATAAAATAGTAATAAAGGTAAGTTTACACTTGTGAATAGAACAGAAAGTAAATTTACATTTTAAATTTTATGTATAAAATAATAAATAACATGTAAAAAATTATGTAGTTACAAACGGTATAGTAAGATTAGTATGCTTAGTAAATTTGCATGCTACATGTTATATATATAAAAAATAAACTAAATTTACACATTCAACTTTATATTAAAGTTTGGTAGAAAATTATAAGTTTGCACTTGTATTTTTTCTATATTAAATTTAAATTATGACAGTGAAGGTAAGTTCTATTTTTTAAAAATTACAATAAAACTAGTTTACAAACTAATCTTGTTTTTTTGGAAACCTTCTCAAGTAATGAGAATTAAGATGGAATTATGTCTTAATGTAGTAGCAAAGTATACTCATAAATTATAATTAAAAACTTATTCCCTTCCATAAAAAATTCTTGGTCAAATTAGTAGCAAAACAGAGTTAGAATTAAGAATTTGTTCTCTTCAACAAAGAATTTTGGATCAATGCATCGACTAAACACTTTTGGAATTAAAAAAATATAAGGAATTGTAAGTTTTATATTAAAAAAATGCAAATATATTTAAATCACATTTTTGTTTTTATTGTCATGATTTTTTTATGATATCCATTACTAGGTTGGATTATAGTGATTACTTGGATTGCATTCCATTGCAAAACAAGGATCATTGGTGCGGAATTCAAATAGAGGGGCTCATTTTCCGTAGTCAACCAAAAAGGTTGGGCACTACCACATATTGTCTAATAAATTTGGATAAGATAGGACACATAGCAAATTGAAATTAAATGAAAACTATTATTTGTTATTTGTGATCAAATATTTTGTCATAGTTGCTAATAGACACGTAAATACTAATTTCCTTGTATCTATCCAATTATCACTCTAGTAATAGTTTTGAAATTGTTCTTGGCCATATTTGCAATTTTCTACTAGATTCCTAGGAATTAATGTGTTTTAGTTTCACATAGAATGCCATGTTTTTAATTGAATTATAAGTAATATCATAAGTAGGCTTCTATGGATTGTCTCTTTTGTATTCTCTATAGTTTGAAAATTTAGTTTTTCAAAATATGTACAAATATAGTTCATTGAATTTGAATGATTTTTTTCTTTCATGCAAACAGGATACTTGGAGACCCTCTAAAGGACATTGATGGCACCTAGATCGAAACTTCCTAAATGGAAATATCTTGAAAGAAAAAAATGATGGAAAAATTTATTGCAAGTTCCACAGTAATACTTGTGGGACATCAGTGACTCGAGCAAGAGATCATTTGCTTGGCATTGTGGGTGGAACTGGTGGAGGAGTGGCAGCATGTACTAAAATTGATAAAGATGTGGAGAAAAGTTTATGTGAAGAAGTAAATGCTCATAAGCAAGGAAAGGTAGCCCAAGAAGCAATAAAAAAAGAACAATAGATGCACTCATGGGAAGAGAAAATGTTATTAATTCAACAACAAGCTCTTTCCCACCATTTGTGGCATGTACATCATCTTCTATGCCATATGGATCACAAAGAGAACCTAATTTACTAGACGTTGATCCAATAAAACAAACATTGGAGAAAGCTTGGAAGCCATTGGAGCGAAATGAGGTAGATGACGCAGTTTATGATTTTTTCATTGGTTGTAATATCTCTTTCAACACTATCAAAAGGCCATTATTTCATGATATGTTAAAAAAGATCAGCCATTTTGGTCCCTCATATGTTCTTCCCAGCTATGAAAGTCTTAGGAGCAAAGGAATTGATAAGAGAAAACAAAGAATAGAGGAAAGATTTAAACCAATAAGGGATTCATACACTATTTCTAGGTGTACTTTAGTTAGTGATGGTTGGACTGATCGCCAATCTAGACCTCTTGTGAACACACTTGCTTGTTGTCCTCAGGTAGTGATCCATTTGTCTACTATTGATTGTATGGACAAAAGAAAGACTTCTAAACATTTATTTCAGATACTAAAGGACACCATATTATCTATAGGAGAGGACAACATAGTCCAAGTTGTCACTGATAATGAATCCAATTGTTTTCGTGCTAGTGAGCTATTAATGGAGCATTTCCCTAAGTTGTTTTGGACACCATGTGTAGCACATTGTATTGATCTAGCACTTCATGACATTGATAAAATAGGTTGGGTGCAGGTAAATATATCTCAAGGAAGGAAACTAGTCAAATTCATTCTTAACCACTGATTGAGTTTGAGTATATTTAAAAAATACAAAACCAAGAATCTATTGAGACCAGGTGACACAAGATTTTCCACCCATTTTATTGCACTGCAAAAGGTGGTAGAGCAAAAAACTGCATTAAGATCATTTGTATGCAATGAAGAGTGGGTGAACTCTTCCTTGTCAAGGTTAAAAGGTGGTAAACTAATAGAGAAAGCTATCTTCAATGAAATGTTTTGGTCATGTGCAAAAAAAATCATCTCTATTTGTGAGCTTATTGTACAAATATTAAGGATGGTGGATTCTAATGCTGCATGTATGGGTTTTGTATATGAGGGCATGGATAGGGTAAGAGAACACATATCATTGATATGTAAAAATGATAGTTCAGTATATAATCCAATATGGAGAATTATGGAAAAAAGGTGGTGTATGTTGCATACGCCATTACATGCTACGGGGCTTATTCTAGCACCTAATTACTTTCATGTTCCTAAGGATAGAGATATCATGGAGGGATTTTATAATTTCATGGAGAGGATGTATTATGATCCTGAGATACAATATCAAATACAAATACAATCAATATCATATAGGCAAGGGACTGGTCATGCTTTCACTACAGATAGGGCACTACGAGATATGCACCATCTAGAGGCCACCCCTACTCAGTCGTGGTTTCTCCATGGATATGAGACACCTCAACTACAAAAATTTGCAGTCAGGGTGTTGAGTCATAATTATTTATACTTTGTATGTATATTTGCAAATTATTCCATGTAAATTATTATACTAATATAAAATTATTTTCATGTAAAAAAATAGGTCACAAATAATTCTTTTATATAAGAATTATTTTATATAAATAACAATATAAGTGTACTTTTATATGAGCACAATCACATTAATAAATATGGTTGATATACTTAGAACACATCATTTTCCATCATTTATATGTTAATTAGTTTCTATAAATGAGATCAATAACATAATTTAATATATTTATTAATATTAATATTATTTATATTAAAACTATTAATTTCATTAATAATATTAATATTTAAATCAATATTAATAAAATTAATATTAAACTTAATATTTATTATTAATTAATAATAATAATTTTGCTATAAACCTAAAATAATAAAAAACAACGGCTGATCCAACCTATGTTTCAATAGCTACACTAAATGAAATGCGCTCACACCAAATGCCAATGTTATGTTTCATAAATACTTTTTAAATAAATTACAAGAGAGGAACAAACTTGAGAAATTGAAAATTTGTTGGCATACTTTTCATATTTTCTATTAGATTATGTACAAGAATATCCTCTTGTCTCACAATCTAAACTATTCATTTCATTGAAAATATAAATTTCTCAAACCTTAATTCTAATATAGACCACACATTCAACATAATAATTATACTTTTACATTTACAATAATAATAATAATTTAACTAATTTAAATATTGCAAAGATACTAAAAATCAAAGTTATTTTCTTAAAATTAATTTCAGCCATACAATATACACATAATTAAATACGATATTTTAAAGTGTTTAAGATATTAAAAATATATATCATTTTTCAAAAATTCAATAACTACTTAAAATTATTAAATAAAAAATATAATATATTATTTTTATTAATAAATATTTTTGTGTTGATGATAATAATGTTCATAATTAAAGTTTTGGAGTATAATTTAAGATTATTTTTGGTGGGCTAAGAGATCGTTTTTTTGGAAAATGAGGAAACAAGGTAAATGACTCAAGACCTAAAGACATAAGCATAAGTGAAAATTTGCCCCTCTATGGCCCATTATATGCTAATTTCATGTGGTATGATTTTCCTTAAATAATGGTAACAAGTTACCTTGCATTATAAAAGAATGATCATCATAATTAATATTCACTAAAATTGAATTTGGTTTATAAAACTTTAAGAATGTGAGTAATTACTCAGAAATCTTTAGAATTTTGTTTATGTGCGAGAAAAGACTTCCAATATCACCATAGTTTTGGTGAGTTAGAAGATTAAGAGGGTTTGTGAATATTTTGAAATTGAGCTCTAATTTGGAGTATATTGGACATTTTAAGAGAAATGAGCTCTAATTTGGAGTATATTGGACATTTTAAGAGAAATTGTTTTTGTCTTCAGTCTTTTAGATTAGGCTTGATCACCTCCTTATAATATCTCAAATTTATTTAATCCTCTAACTCTTTATACACCATTGTATCTCCTTAAATTTATGGGTAATAGCTTTTTTAATATTATTTTGACTATGCATTATGATCTCTTCCTCTATACCCCAATGGTTTACATAGATCTTGTGCGATATCCACTTGATTCGAAGGTGATCTATGATGGAATTTGATTTTCTTTTAGGAAACCTATTTTCTTCCATGTTATTTAATTTGTTTTTATACATTATCTACTTTGTCATAATCATGTTCTCAATGGTAGAAAGACTCACTTTTGTGATGAGAATAAGATAAGGTGTACTTCCTTTAATTTTGAAAATATAAATTCTAAAGTTTTTTAATTCTAGTATCTTTTCCAATGCCTTTCTAGAGATGTTGCATCCCTATACCTAGCATCCATATAAAACAAAGGGAGGAATGAGAGTTATAAAGAGGATTTTTTTTTATTATCCCATATCCAAAATTTCACCCATTTACAATTGTTTTCAAACCCATATAAATGTTTTCACCCTCATTTTTCCAAGATATTTGTAGGTATATTGTTTCTCCAACTTGTTCTTTTCATATAAAAAAGTATCATAGGTGATATTTTTGGATTTTATTATCATAATTTCATTTTTTCATATTCATATCCGCATTGGAGTGAAATACCTTAAGGATTCGTAGTTGATTGTGAGGATCATAGAATCTCTTCATCCTAAGAATAGTATCATCAACTTAGTAAGAAGAAAAATGACTTTACAAAGTAAAATTAGGCCAATACAACTTACTTATTCCAAATAATCTTCTAACTTGTCAATGTATATGCCAAAAAGGTTAGGGGACAAAGACCAATTTTTTTTTGATATTATATTATAGTTAATTTCTTCTAACCAACTTTTAAGTGTTCCTCAAATCAACAATAACATTCTCATACAACCTTGCTAGAAGAACACCCTACTCAAAAGGATCCTTTAGCTTTTCCACCTTATTCCAAATTTGTGTCTTAAAATCCTTATCAAATACTTTTCTAAAGTTAACAAGGCCACATAGCTAGAGTTTCCTGCTGCTTAGTTTAATTATTGATCTTTGAAAGGTATTAATTAGCTCCCACATTTGAACAATGGCTACAAAGTAGCTAATCTAGCTTAATATAAATATAGTTAAATTATAGTAAAAAACAATAAATACATATAGCTAGTCCCTTCCTCACTTATCCTTATAGCCTTTGAAGATTTTACACATGACCTAATCTATTTCCAATGCATGTCAAAGTTTCCTTGCTCTATAAATCCGGTAGTAAGTAATAGAGTCTTATCTAGATAGGGGATTTGAGAAGTATTTATTGTATCAAAATTATTTTGATTAACAATGTTAAATATTTTTCGAAATCCTAAAATTAAAGTAATATTTTTATCAAAATATATTATATTTACATTTAAAATTGCATAAGAATCTTTTTCTACTTTGGCAACTTCTAATAAAGTTAATTAGCATACCACTAATTTAGTCTTCAAAAGTGGATAGAAGGATGCCAAGTTACTATTTCAACTTGGATGGACTCTTTCACATACTCTAGATGGTGCATCTCACATTTTTTTTGTTTTAAAATTATTTACAAGCTTGAGTGCTTATCAATTAGTTCTTATTTTGTTTATCCTTATAATCATCCAATTTACTATAAACCTAATTATCTATAAAATCAGTATGAAACTTATGGATCTTTTTATATGTCAAAAATATCTATTTCTATACTAGTATAATTTATTACTAATCTAATAATAATTTAAATTTTTTTGTTGATAATAGCAACAAGAAATACTAAAAATAACATTCAAAATATTCCAATTTTAATTTTTCCTTGAATTAAAATTCGAATTTAGTCTCATTGGCTGCTTGAAAAATAATTAGTTAGTTCATGTTGAGTTAATTAGTTGGAGAAATTCAAGGTAGAAGTCTTTGTGAAGTCATGCAGCAGTTATCCTTTAAATTAAGGAGATTATCCCTTAAGTAAGGAGATAAGGTTGAGTTATAATTAGTTAGCTCAGTTAACTGAGTTAAGTCCAGTTAAATTAGTTCCAAACAGTTTGAGGAACTAATTGTGAATTCAGTTAGTTAATGCATTCATGCATCCAACTAGTGTACTCCAGATAACTGAAGATTTTCTCATCATTAACTCATGTATTTCTATTTAGAGAAAGACGCAATTGAGATTAAAGACAGGGACAATGTACTATAAGTTGGAGGAATTTTCCTATAAAGGAAACTCATCCATGCAAAAGGAACAAGGTTCCTTGAGGATTGCACAATTTTACAGGGTGTGAGATCAGTGTGGGTGATCAATGTTACACTTGGTAACAGTAGGATCACCTAGGAGAAACAACGCAAGGAAATAGGAGGTTTGGAGGGCTGAAGAGAAGGTTTGTGAGAAGCCTTGTTTGCCTATGAGCATTCAAGAGGATTGTACTGAGAGTTGGCTAGCTGTGAGAGCTAAGGCTTTGTGTAATATTGATGTATTTCCACCTTGTATGATAATATAGATAGTGGGGTTTTTAGCTGAGGCTTTCCCTAGAGTATTCTTCTGTGTTTCATGTGTATTTATTCTTCGTCTCTGTTATATGTGTTCTGCTTGATCTTGCTCAAATCGATTAAGCTTCCACAAGTTTGATTATAGAAGTAGATTAAGTATTTTGCTTTAGTTCTATTGCATAATCAGGTTAATATACAACCAGATTTTCTACATAGATCTTAGAGGTAGATTTGTAGAGAATTTGCAGGAAATTATACAAAAGCTATGCTATCTTTTGATATTGATAATATTTTTTTTTCAAAAAATATATTTTAATATAATAAAGTTTATGACTATGTTAACTACATTATTACTCTAAAATGATTTGAAGAGATCTAATTTTTAGAAGTTAAGGTCAAGCCTTGTGCAACATATAGCATGTAACATGTACAAAGTATGCATAATTATTATATTAAGTTATATTAAGTTATTGAAGCTAGTTGGAGAGTATATCTATTTTTTCTTTTTTGTAGGCAAATCCACCCAATCGTACCATGATTAATAGCATTAACTACACATAACTCCTCCTGAAAATACTTTGTCAACTTATTTCTCAAATATGACTATGAAACTTCAATTGACATTATGTACAATGTGGAGTTCTATAATATTTATGTATACATATTAAATTAAAAAGAATAATTCTACTCATTGCTTCTAATAATATATAAACCCCTCACATATTAATTTCAAGCAAGAATTGCTTCGATTCAAGAAATTATATTCCTACTTAAATAATTAAATTACCCTCTCTCGCGGTTTCCTACTTCATTAATTAAATTACCCTCCCTCCCAGTAGGAGAGTTTTGTTGCAATAAACATTCTCGCTATATATATATTTTTTAAATATCACTTTCAATAATGTGTGCTAGCGATAATTTTTAGCTGAAGTTTGGAAATTCCAAAAAATATGCAATGTTTAGATAATGTATCAGAAATGCATGGTAGTGTCTTGTGAATGAAGGTATCCAGTCTGAAGCGATTTGGCACATTTTCCATAACAGAAGTATCATTGAGTTATTTCAATGCATAGAAAAACTAGTACGATGAATTGTGAATTGATGGTGTTTGTTGTACATCCCAAAAACATGTTAGAAACATATTCATTATGCTCTTTAGTGAGAGATTCATTCTCTACCTCTTCCTTTTCTGCCTTCTTTTTTTTTGTCACTACTTCATAATTTCCATTTTCTTCCCTTTTACCGAACTTTGCTGCTGCAAACATGTTGTCTTCCACTTGGCTTCCAATCACGAGTGGGTTTCTCTCGCCAAATAACCACATATCAATATGTTCTTTTTGTTGCATTATGTGTAACCACTCATTACCAGTTAATGGTTCTTCATCAAATTTAACATCAACAATTCCAATTGTTGGATCCACCAAACCACTTGTTTCTTTATTGATAACTTTATCTACGCCAAACTCAACTGTTGCTTGGTCATACATTACTTCATGAGTAGTTCCAACTACTTGATAACTTGCTGCTACAGTGGTAGCTTCAACCTTCAATTATTCATCAAACATGGCGCTTACCATATTTCCACAATCAATCCTTGTTTCAAAAAAGAAACCATGCATATCATCAACATAATGTTCATCCACCTTACGATGGGATATCTGAGCATGAAAGTGCTCATTAACAATTCCAAATTCACCAAATTCATCAGCTACGACCGGATTCACCAATTCACATATCTCTTTGTAGTCATCATCCACATGTATATCATCATAGTGGGATTCGCCATCATCTGCACCTTCCATGTTACAATTGAGTCCTTGAAAATTTATATTCTCTTGCTCTGTTTCACACACAGAGGCTTCAAATTCTCTCTCTGTAATATTTCTTGCATTCTCTTCATCAATATACATATTTTCTTTATGGGTTTCACCTAAATTATAGTTTTCACGACAATCATCAAATTTTGACTAGGATTCTCCAAGGTTTTTTGTCATCTCAAACTCTTGCTTATCTACCCTCATATTTTTGGTTGACCCAATAAATTGTGACACATCTTGTTGTTCCATGTCACTCCCCCTTCCACCAAATTATTCTTCTAGGATCTTCAATGCTTCCTTGGAAGTTGTAGATTTTGCTACCTTGCACAAAAAATTCTCATCTAATACATATTTTATAAAATCCGATGCTAAAGCATCATATACTTCATCATATCGGTTATTAGATTGGTACTCAATTAACTCTTTAGCTTGAAGAAAAGTTAGTATTTTGATAATCCAAAATTCAAAATAATTCAAAATATTCACCAGTAAACATAGGAGGTGGCAGCAGATCAAAAATACACCAATCAACCTTGATTTTTTCTTTGTCTTATGCTAGAATTCTTAGTTCCTCGGCTGTAGATTGAACCTCTCTAAACATGGCAATGATCTCTGCCTCTTATTTTCAATTCCTTTTCTTAATCTTCTTAAGTTATGCTTTTTGACCTATGACTGTTGTCTTTCCTCTGTATTATAGTTTCTTTCTTGATTGCGTGAGGCTATCTTCCATATCGCCCCTGAAAAAAATATTATTTTCAATATGCGCCCCTGTAAGGCACAATTTTCACCAAAAACACTGTCATGCTTGATAAAACACAAAATAAATTTGTAGACTGACAGAATTTGCAAAGCCCTAAACTTTCTTGTCAACAAAACCCTTTTTTTTTTCTTAAACTTTAAAGAAATCCTCCACAGAAAGAAAATTATTTATACAAGGCACCTATACTTAAAAAGAAAAAAACCCTTTGCTTAACCTATACAAATACAAAATTACACACAAAAAAATACCATGAGCTGCGGCTTTTCTATTGATCACTCAAAACTTTATTCGACTTCACTTGATTACAATGAATCCATCTTGGGGTATTTATCATTTTTCAACCAGCAACTCGCCCAAAATAACTTCACATGCACACACACACTCGAAATTCAACTTTTCCCAAAATATGACTTAACACGAATTCAATCGACTTAACCCAGTTAGCTGACTCTCCAAATTTAGCCAACTCTTTCATGTGGGAGCAATTACAATTTCCAGCACTCCCCCTTAATTACGACTATATGACTCAACATAACTCAAAGATGACTCAACTATGCTTGCTAGGATTACAATAGAAATTGACCCAATTATCATTGAAACATGCTTGTTGGTCCATGTCTCAACTAAGCTTATAATGACTCAAAACTTTTACAATATTTCATATTTTTTTTCTCTTCTTCCAAATTCTATATCCTCAAAATTGCTTCATTCTTTGTAGTGCGTTCTTACTGAAGGCTCCATATTTCTTTACTTGTTGTTGTTGCAATGTTTCTTTGGCTTTTCTTGAATTTGATCTGAGTTCATCTTTTACAAAATTCCTCTTTAAGGATTCTTTCACTCATGGACTGTTGCGATAACTCTTCATCTTCAAATTGTGTTCTTCACGCTGCTTCTTGCACTTCATATCCCTGACTTTATTTCTGCCATATTTCTTGATACCAAAATCTTATCTCTTCTTGACTCCTTGCTGAAAATTGGTTTTAATGCATTCTTCCTTGTTCTCAAAAACTTCCATATACTTCTCTTCACTTTCATCAACAGGTATTGCTACTTTTTCCCTATAATCTGCACACTCAAGATCATTATTCACCATTTCATTTTATTCTTTTATTCCAGCTGTTGCTTTAACACTCACTTCAATTTGTTCAATTGTCTTATGAATCCATTCTTTAATGAGCTTCAAATCTGCATCAATCTTATTAGCAACTTTGTTTTCATCTTCTACTCCCATACTATTTTGAACACATACATATTAAAAGAAAATGTTAAAAACATCTTTATTATGATCTTGAGCTTCCTTCTCTACCTCTACCTTCTCTTCCTTCTTTTGTTTTGTCACTGCTTCATAATTTTCATTTTCTACCCTTTTACCAACCTCTACTGCTACAAACATGTATTCCACTTGGATTCCAATCATAAGTGGGTTTTTCTAAAAAGATAACAACATAAGAATAGGTTCTTTCTGTTGCATCATGTGCAACTAATAATCACCAATTAATGGTTCTTCATCAAATTTAACATCAACAATTCCAATTGTTGGATCCACCAAACCACTTGGTGCTCTATTGATAGTTTTACCTATGCCAAACTCAGTTGTTTCTTGTTCACAACCTACTTCATTAGGAGTTCCAACTGCTTCATAACTTGCTGCTAGAGTGGCAGCTTCAACCTTCAATTCTTCATCAAAGATGGTGCTTACCATATTGCCACAATCAATCCTTGTTTCAAAAAAAGAAACCACACATATCATCAAGATAATGTTCATCCACCCTATGGTGGGATATTTGAGCATGCAAGTGCTGATTAGCAATTCTAACTTCACCAAATTCATCAACTACGAATGGATTCGCCAATTCACATCTCACTTTGTAGCCATCATCCACACGTGTCTCATCATAGTGGGATTCACTATCATTTGCACCTTCCACATTAGAGTGGAGTCGTTGAGCATTTATATGCTCATGCTTTGTTTCACACACAGAGGCTTCAACTTCTCTCTCTCTAATCTTTGCTGCATCTTCTCCATCCATATGCATGAATGCATTATGGGTTTCACTTTTATAGTTTTCACGACCATCATCAACTTTTGATTGGGATTCTCCAAGGTCTATTGTCCTCTTAAAGTCTTTCTTATCTACTCTCAAATCTGCTAACTCAACAAATTGTGACACATCTTATTGGTGCATGTCACTCCCCCTTGCACCAAATTCTTCTTGCAGGATCTTCCACGCTTCCTTGGATATTGTAGCTTTTTCTACCTTGCACACAAACTTCTCATCCAATATCTGTTTTATAAAATTCAATGCTAAAACATCACATACATCATCATATGGGTTATTAGACTGGTACTCAATTAACTCTTTAGCTCGAAGAAAAGTTAGCATTTTGATAACCCAAAATTCAAAATATTCACTAGTAAACGTAGGAGGTGGTAGCAGATCAAAGCTACACCAATCAACCTCGATTTCTTCTTTGTCTTATGCTAGACTTCTCATTTCCTCGACTATGTCCTAAACCTCGAGTCTAAACATGGTAATTATCTGTGCCTCTCCTTTTTTTATTCATTTTCTTAATCTTCTTCAGTCGTGCTTTGCGACCCATTACTGGTGTATTTCCTTTGTCTTATAGTTTCTTTCATGATTACATGAGGCTATCTTCCATATCGCCCCCGAAAAAATATGATTTTCAATGCGCCCCACAAGGCATAATCTTCACTCAAAACAATGTCATGCATGACAAAACACAAAATAATTTGATAGACTACCAAACTTTGCAAAGCCCTAAACTTTATTGTCAATAAAACCTTTTTTTTTTTTTTAACTTCAAAAGAATCTTAAAAAAAATCCCTTTATTAACCTATGTAAACCCTTTAATAATCCTTGAAAAAAAACTTTAATATCTTTGACCTTTAAAAGAAACTTCAATACTTAATAAGCCATTTCAATAATGAGGTGTTTTTCAAAGCTCACATAAATCGTTTCAAAAACAATACCATTTCAAAATATTACTCATCACCAACACCCTCTTCCTTTATTTTGTATTTTTCCCCACAAAGAACACACCTTTTGACTTGCTCAAGTCAAAACTCCTTTCCACTAATAGTTTAATAACCTCCACCCTGCATTTGGATTTTAAAAAAAAATTCTCACCTCAGATTTAATCTAGCACGTTTAAAAAAATTCTCTTTGTTTCACTTTATGTGCATTTTTAATACCTGATGGCTTGGGCACCACCGACCAACTGACCCAGCCAAACTGTGCAATCGACCCAATTTCGGCGGAACAATAAGTTTTCACGAAACAGTCGCAGTTTTTACACTAACAAAGTGTGAATTTCACTCACAAAATTGTCGCAGTTCTTACACTAACAAAGTGTTAATTTCGCTCATGAAATTGTCTCAGTTCTTATACTAACAAAGTGTGAATTTCGCATTTACTTTGCACAATTTTAATTTCTTAACAGTGTGACAATTTTGCAATGTAATTAAAAAAAAATTGTTGGCCTTCTTCACACACTTTTAATTTCTTAACAGTGTGACAATTTTGTAATGGAATTTAAAAACAAAAAAAATGTTGGCCTTTTTCACTTGGTCCTCTTTTCACTGGTTCTTCACGCTCCACTGATATTGTAATCTTTCCTCAGATCCGATTCCAATTTGTTGGAAAGGTAGAGGAAGAAATACACAAAATTACACACACAAACAATACCACGACATGCGGCTTTTCTATTGATCGCTCAAAACTTCATTTGACTTGACTTGACTTAATTACAATGAACCCATCATTGGGGTATTTATCCTTTTTTGACTAACAACTCGCCCAAAATAAATTAACTTGCACACACACTTTAAATTTGACTTTTCCAAAAATATTAATTAACTCAAACTCATTCGACTTGACTCTCCAAATTTAACCAACTCTTATGTGTGGGAGTAATTATAATGACTAACAATTCTATACACATCAATACTAGTGCTTTACTATGTTAACCACATAATGAGATATTAACTAGTTTACACAATAACTACATAAATATACATATATATCCACAAATATAATATCTCATAAGAAGAATGACAGTGCAAAAATCTCTTTAGAACTTAGTCATCAAGGTCCATATTATTAAGCTCAAGTAATCAATTATGTTTCACATAAACAATATAGATTAGTTAACAACATTCCCATGAAGAGACTTATCTTTGATTTAAATTCAAAGATAAGGCAATTGATTTGAGAACAACTCTCCACCCACCCAATCATAGGTGGGTTGTAGTCTGATCTCTCTTACAACTCTCCACCCACCCAATCGTAAGTGGGTCACAGTCTGATCTCTCTTACAACGATCACCTCGAGCCGGATTCCAAAGGCTGAAATAGTTTTCAATAGGAATAAATTACCCAATACAGATTGAAATAGAGACTTCAGAAGTCATCCCACCTCCACCAACCAAATAGCAGTTAACCAAATGCACAAAGAATCCAAAAGCCCATTTCCTCCACCCTACAACTGTCCAATAACTGATAAATCTAGAGAGTCCAGAAGCTCCACGTCCATCCTGAGACCTAACATAGTGGTTCCACCCAGAGAAAGGAATCCAGAACCCACTACAAGGATTTCTCTCCTGCCCCGCTAGTATGCCAAAGTATGTATGGGGTTTTTCGTGAAGAGCTATAGTAGGCCACAATTTTCCCATGCTGTTATCTTTGAGGCAAGATGCCATTAATTGTTAACAATTTCACTACTTACTTACATGGATATCGGAGAAAAATCACAATTGTCAACCATAAGTTTCACTATGAAGGATGGATTTGAAGAGCTTAGCGAAAATATTCAGTTCAACCTATTTGATGAGGAAGTTCAAGCTTATGTAGCCAAGCTCTATCATTTTTTACAGGTTACAAAGTTCACAGAGCTTGAGGGACCCAATAACAAGGCATATTGCATTGGATTAAATATAGAAACATATCAACAAAGGCTAGTTTAAAAGTGCATCGAAGCCATTAATGGATAAACTAAGGTCTTCACCTAATACCTATTTTTGGGGGACCTATAGTAGAGCAGAGGATAGTTCAATCAGCATTTCCATAGGGAAAAAGGCTATGTATCTAAAACAAACTAAACTTTGAAACATGTATTCTGGTATTGTGACTTTATGACGTTTTCTTAGGACAAGGTGTCTAAGCTCTATAGCCGATTCCTTCCTATTCCCTAGAAAGTGGCCTTATTAGGAGATACACTCCCTTGAACCATTGAATTTAGTGAAACACAAAAACTCACTAGAATAGAAGTTGTCTTTTTTATTTGGAAAAAAAACATTGGGACTAAAAAAAAAAAAAAAACATCTCCATTTGAAAATAACTTTCTAGGGATGGAGCAAGAAGGATGTGACATACTTTTGAAAATCACTAGATTTCTAGTGAGGGAGACCACACTATGAGGAGGGATCCTCTTACTAACTTGTTGGGTCCCCCTTCTTGGTATTGACAAATCCCAATGCTCTTAAGGAAGGCCTTGCTAGTACATCAGTAAGGAAGTGAGAGAACAAAAAAGAAAGGCACCACAACTACACCCTCAACCACTGAAATAGAATGACATATACCATCAGTTGGAATTAGCATTTTGTAAGGCAAAGAATCCTTTAGAATGAAAGAAACAAAATGTTGAAAATATGAGTTTAAAAAGTAGTTTTTTTTATATTTTATTTTCTATTTTTAATATTTTTACTTTTTTACTCCAAAAATGGTGAACCAACCACCCCCTTATAAAGTTTATTTTGGTTGTACATTCTTATTTTGAGTTCCATTTTAAACCTCAAAATTTCTCTAATGTTGGTCATGAAAGTATCTAGTGATATATCTCTGCCAAATTCCCCCTTAAATAATGGAAAAAGGAGGAGTTTTCTTCTTCTTGGTCCTGCCATGTTTTGCGTTAATTGATTTCCAATTGTTTTCTTGATATCTAGGAGTTAAATCTCAAATGGTAGCCTTTAACACATTTCCAAGAATTTTAACACGTCAAAATAATTTATTCTTTCATTAATTAAAATAAATATTTACATCAGTGTGTCATATCATGAGTTTTTTAGCTTTTCCAACCAATAATTAGATATAAAGTTCATAAAATAATTGTCAAGGAGTAGTACACCTAGCATATTAGTAAAAATAGGGGATTTTAAACTTCTATATATGCAATAAAATGGGTGGTAGCAAAGAATTTTCTAGGTTGGGGTTGTTTAATTTCTAATGAAATTAGGGGTATTATTTAATATCACACAAAAAAAACTACTATGTTGCAACTTTAGTGATTGGAACCCTTCTTTCATGAATGTGGAGAAGCATCCATTAGGTTTCCCTATGGTTGATAGGGATGAAGTTTCTTCCGTACTATGAACTTCTCCCAAGTACCTAACCTCGTTTTTTTAGGAATGATCCCCATTTTATATCTCTTGAAGCCTTAATAGTGGTTCTACATCTTCTAAATATGGTCCTAATAATAGTGGAACTATGAATGACAATGTATGACTAAAAAGAAATATTTCATAATCAATGATTTCACCCTATTTTGATCCCCTCATTTGAAAATGATCTCTTCCTTAAAAAAAAAGACTCAGAAAAATGGTCTTGTATTTAAAAAACAAAAATTTCAATCAATATGCAATCGGTTAAATTCATAACTAGTCTTTTATGGGGCCAGCCCTAAGAAGGATCCAAATTCATATCATAATACACTCAATATTTTTGGATCAAAAAGCTGTAGATGGAACTCTAGGAGTTGAACCCATGATAATAATTTTCCCCTCATTACCCATATCGACTCATAATAAGTGTATCGATGTAATATAAATAATCTGTAATACTCAAAACGCCACAATTCTCCACTCCATATCAACTTCCGTGTCATCTTGATTCTCATATGTACCACTGGATACATGGCATGTGTTGATGCTTCCTCCTATGTTTGGTCAGACCCATACTATCCTACAAACAGCGTTAACTCTATAATGGTTGACAACGTATTGTCACAAAAGCGTGCAATCCAAAGAATCTCCATGATTTAGCAATGTGATAGACGTTGCATGTAATGCATAAAATTGATTTTTTAGTTCATTTGAGTTCGTTAAATGTTGCACTGTTGCCAGAAATGGTCTTATTCCTGGATTATTTAGGCGTGAATCCAAGGGTTCATTTTTTTTTTTTTTGCATATTTCAAGACTGCAAGTGATTTTTGCATCTAACAAACAGGTATTATTGCTTCTATTACCAATGACAATCCTACTCTATTGTTATGTGTGGATGATGAGGAGAGGCTCCAAATTGAGGATGGGGATTTTCTTTCTTCTCTGAAGTTAAAAGGTATGAGTGAGCTCAATGATGGCAAACCAAGAAAAGTGATGAATGTTACCCTATTCTTTCCACTTGCAAGAAGACACCACCAACTGTATCAACAATATCCATATATATCATTCTTAATTGGTATAGCTCAAGTCTGCAAAGTTTAAATTTCAAAACAAAATTGTATAATTTTTTTACTTCTTTCTTCTATGCTACTCTTTCCTATGATATTGCCTTATGGTGTTTCCTTTTCAACATATGGTGCAATTGCTGGTTTATATGTTTTTGCAACATATGGTATAATTTCTAGTTTAGATGTTTTGAAACGATTCTATCTATTAGATGCTTTAAATGTTATTTCGACATATTTTTTTGTCTACATTCGTTTGAAATTTTGTGGGGATTTGTTTCAAGATTGAGTTTTGTGAATTCTATAAAATTTAAATGTCTTAATTTTTTTAGAGTACTAAATTCATATATAAGTTAAAACCTGATTCAGCATCACTGCACTAGGAGAGTGGGGTGCTTTTTCCAGACATAAGGGTAAAATGTCTCAATTATGATATACATTTATCAGTCCGGCTAATTCATGGATTTTGTTCGCTCCAATGCATCCCAGAAAGCTTTATGCTTGTCATTGATGCCCGATTTGACAACCTATGCATCTAGGTGAATGGAGCGCGACCCACGAAGGCCCCATGTTCCATTAGTCCTCTAGAATGTAGGCAGTGATGCAACAGACAAAGTTTTGAAGTGATGGAAAATGCAAATTTTAGGCTAGGGTTATTAGATATCAAAATGATGTGAAGAACAATTGCTAGTTGAGCCGATTAGGGGGAGCGGGAGTTGCTATGCATTGGTAATGGAGGTTTACATTTGGTGTGATTATATTTTACCATGGCTGGTTTGTGGATGACGGTTGACAACGTACTAAGTTGACAAGTTTTAGTGTTTCAGATATTGGTATTGGTTTTTTGGTTTTGTTACAGCGTGATTGTTTGTGCTACATTATTTATTGTTCGTCCTACCTTCTTTAGGCTATAATCATATATTTACTTTAATTTTGTATACTTCTACCTTCGCATCACTATACAAAGCCGATCTGGTTTTGGTTGGGGTGTGCTTTCACATATCTTTGGGTTTGAGATACCCCTCTATAGTCCATATTGACGATGCTTATGTTCATCGCATCGAAGATCTTCCACATTCTGGTTCTCTTTATCATTTCCATCTACATTTTATACTGTATCATTTGTGACCAGCTGACATTCCGTAGACATAGATCATATGCCTTGGTGGACTGATATTCTACAACTTATTTGTCCCATATCAATTCGGGAAAAAGATTCCTACTTTGATACCACTCACTTCTCCATCTGTTGGCACAAATGGGTTGATTCATTCAATATATGCAAACCATGTTAGGGTTGTGGCATTCGATGTTGTAATCATTCATGGAACTTCATGGGATGCGAATGTTGTTGTTGTTGTGCTCGATTCCCATGTTCTATAAGTGCACACACTAGGATTACTTCGACTACATTGGCACTTTTTATTCCGAAAATCATTATTTCACTGGATAATTTGTTTTTCGATGTAATTCAAATTTTATGTCTTGATTGTCAGTATCGGTTGGGGTGATATTTTTCACTTGTACTTGTCTATTGGGGGGTGGGAGATTTGGTAGAGTAGGTGGGACTGGGTGAGTCCATTTATTTCCTAATTGGGATGTGGAACAACGGTGAAGTTGGTGCGGATTTTTGCTCCATGGGCACTTGGTGATGTTTTGATATTTTCCATTTCAGGGTGGCCTGGTTTCCGAGAAATAATATATAGATTATATTTTGGATTGTTTGCCTCAGTGGCCTCTGACTACCACACTTATCTCTGAATAGGTGCACGTGGTGATGAAGGGGTCGCTGGTTTCATATGGATCTGTGGGGATTACTTGTGGGGTACATATTATGATTTTGGGCCCTTACTTTTGATTATTCTTGTGACTATATCTAGACTTTCCCGATCTCTAGAACATCTCCCATCGGGATTGGAGGCAAGACACGTAATGTGACTTTACTATATATATATATATAAGTTTCCTTCCTAGAATAGTTTTCCTACACCCTATCAAACGTTACATTCCTTACCCCTCGTTGTTTTTCCATAAAGAACTCTCTCCTCACAATGCTGACGATACCACCTGGTTTTGTTTCGTCACCCACCACTGCCACAATTGACCGCCCCATTCTCTTTTGGGCCCATGGATGTACTTGACTCCTTTTTGTCTGACACCTCGGCTCAAGAGGCATTTATTAATGCTACCTTGGCTACGGAGGCCTCTTGTGCCACTGCAAGGTGAGTGGTCTGACTCATACGCCACTCTATACACAAGGGTTGACAGGCATTCCTATGGAATCACGCTCGGTGGAAAAAACAAGCAAAGGAGAAGGGCAGTTCGCACCACAACACAGACACAGTTGCTTAGTTTTGGCTATGGTTTTCTTCTAGACAAAGTTCTCAACCTGTAGAAGTGCGCCTTAGTTAGACATTGGTGTTTTGCAAATTCACCAGAATAGGATATGCAAAACTGGGTGGAAGATAAATGAATATATTATTAGGATATGTTCCCACTATGTGCCGACTTATGGACTCTTGGTACAACTTTCACTTCTTACACAATGAGGACATAGAAAAAATACTTGGCATGTCATGGGTTCGGGGATAGGGTTTCCTGTCATTTCATCCATGGTATGTTGGATTCAATCCTCTCCAGGATACCTCTGGGCATAGATATATCTGGCTTAAGCTTCCCAGATTGCCTATCGAGTTCTAGTCTAAATGAGTTTTCATGGACATCAAGAACACAATTGGAAGGTACATTTATGTGGATCTGAAATGTATCGGTGCCAAGGACAAGAGGATCGCTTGGGTATTGATAGAAAGGGGCTCTCTGGTGGATTACCTGCACATATCTACCTGACATGGGACCAGATCTAGGTACATCATGATACAAGGCATTTGCGGGCACAATGCTCGAACATACATACACACAAGACGCATTGGGATATTGCGGACCAGGCTGGGAGTGCTGAGACATTAGAGGCACCATCTATATAGAAGCAGGTACATGTGTAGTAGCGACGATACACAAGTACACACAACCCCTCTTATCCTTTTCCATGTTTGCGGCATACAGTGGTTGACACTTCAACCTCCTCACATATCGAGCGACCATCCTCGCCCCATATTGCCCACACTATTTCCTTAGATTCTGAATTGGGACATCCATATAAAGATCATCTGGGGCCTTCCACCACCCCATGGATCTATTGACTGTTGCGAACTCGACACCCACTACCCGACATCCCCCCATACAACATAGAAATTCTCCATCAGGGCCTACTTGCTCTTCTCGTCCATAGAAGATTATACATTCATTAGATTCGTCCACTATTCCTCTAGTGGAAGTTTCACACCCAAGACTCTTCCCTACCCATACTATGCTACCTGTGGTCATTCCATCTAGCGAAACTCCTATTACTCTGAGATCACCCATTCTATCTCCTAGAAATTCCATTGACAACAACATCGAATATCTTCTCTACAAACCTATGCTAGACCTTCGTACCCTCACTATACAACATCCTTGGACCTAGACCCCCCAAAAAGTTAGCCCAAACACTGCACTTAATATCACTATCTCGAGAAGAAATAATAGGGTAAGCAAACATTTTTGGGGGAGACCCAAAAAACTTCCTTTTTCGACTGTTGATACTCTCATAGACATTCCTATCAGCTCAACCGTTGATCCATGGGCCCTTAGAGCACATATGCCTGAAGCCTTTTTAACATGAATCTGTGCATATCACTCAATATGCGAGGTCTGGGGGACTCGCAAAATTTCTTGCCCTCAAAGAACTTCTCTTTTCTATGCACCCTTGCATAATTCTCTTATGGGAATCCATAACTCTTTCCCATAATGCACTTGATTACTTCAGGAAGATGTTTCCTAATTGGCACATGGGGGCTATGGATTCTATGGGTCACTCTGGGGGACTAGTTGCTTTGTGGGATCCAAGGTGGGTCAGCTTCAAGGCATACAAATGTTTTGGAGGAATTTTATTATGTGAACATCTGAGAGGACCGGTGGGACATTTTAGGATCCTTAACATATATGCTCCTTACAAGGATCATTGCAGGTTTGGGAGATAATGATAGAGACTGAGATTTTGAAATTGTAATCACTTATTATGATAGGGGATTTAAATGCCACCACTACACTGGAGGAACGTTGGTGGTAGAACAATAGAATGGACACGTTGACGAATAAACTTAAAACTATCTTCTGGGAATGCAATTTGATTGATATTCGACCACATAGGATGGTGCTAACCTAGCATAATGGGAGGTCTGGTTCACAACATATTGGTAAGAGACTAGACCATTTTCTTATTCTAGATGAACTACTAGAAAGGATGGGTATTGCGCAGACCTCCATCTTGAAGCCTTACATCTTGGATCACCTGTGCATCACACTTATTTGGATGAAGGCACAATCTAGGATGGGTATTCCATTTAAATATAGCCATATCTCACTCGAGGATCTCAAATTTGACAAGTTGGTATCAGATACATGGCTAAAATTTAGGATTACAGAATCATCACCTATGTGGGATATGGTAGAGAAATTACATGAGCTCAAAAGGAAGGTCAAAATTTGGGAAAGATGTAAAAAACAGGTGTTGCGCATGGAACTGGATGCAATACACAGTGAGCTGGAGGTATTGGGCCAGAAGTTGGATTTGGGAAATCCATCCAACACACTTATCAATAGTATCAATGCACTAGAGAAGAAAAAACAACATATCCTCCACATACAGGAAGTGAATTGGAGATTAAAGAGCAGGGCTATATGGCTAAAGGAGGTGGATAGAAATACACAGTTTTTCCACAGGTATGCAAACTATAGAAGGCAGATAAATTCCATTTAAAAAATTAAGGATTCCAATGACTGTGAGGTTCACACCCTTCTGAAGATTCAACATGTAGCAATTGCATACTTTGAGCAGGCATATCGAAGTAGAGACAATGTGAATATTGAGGACCAACTTTGGATATCTAAATTTCACCCCAACATGTTTGATGAAGATAGGAACAACTAATTGTACAAGGCGGTCAAATTGTAGGAGGTCCACTCTGTATTGAAATCTTTCTCCAAAGGCAAGTGCCCTTAATCAGACAGATGGACTATAGAACATTTTTTACACTTCTTTGATCTAATGGGACAGGCCTTGAGTCAAATGGTGGAACAGTCTGGATTGGAAGGGTACATCACAAACGAGATCAACTCCACATATATTTCTCTTATCCCTAAGTAGAATGAATTGGGGAATTTCCAGGACTATAGGCCCATCTCACTTTTTAATCTGATATATAAATTGATCTCCAAAATAATTCCTCTTTGTATTGAAACACTCTCTCTAAATTCATCACTTTGGAACAATATGCCTTTCTATAAGATAAATTGATTCAGGATGCGGTTTCATTTATCACAATTGTTAGATTTGTTTTCCTCATTAATGGATACCCAACTAGCTTCTTTGGGCCTGGACGCGGGCTAAGACAGGGGGGCTCGCTCTCCCCTCTGTTCTTTATATTGGTCATGGATAGACTCATCCACATAATTGAACATGCTTTCCATAGGGGTGTAAATCTGCCTTTTCCTATGGGTCGAAATATAAAGGTCTCACACAGTTTTTTGTTGACGATATACTTACATTTGGGATCATATCCATATATATGTGGACTTCTCTTCATAACATTTTTCACAAGTTTGGCAGCACATCTAGGTTGTACATGAATAAGGACAAGTCAGAAATCTTATATCGGGAAGGTAAGCAGGAGGATATTGCATATATTTCAAACCCATTTGGGGTGAGAGTTATTTCGATTGGTGATGGTTTGAAGTATTTGGGATACAAAATCAAGCCCAATAATTATCGTAACCAAGACTAACTATGCATCATGGATAGACTCCACAAGAAGATATCTGGACGGACACACAGGTGTCTTACACTTGGAGGTAGTGTCATACTTGTACAATCGATACTACAACAACTAGTTGTATATTGGGCACACCTATATTGCATACATGCATCCATCATTAAACATATTAATTGTGATATTGCTAGATACATTTGGACTGGATATGAAACAAAGTATAAATACCATCTCATTAAATTAGACAAGATCACTAGACACAAGGCTATGGAGGGTTGGGGCATACTGAACATAAAGCTTTTTGGATGGGCACTCCTCACAAAATCTCTATGGCAGGGACTACTTGGCATAGGTATTTGGAGTTTGATCATCAAGACAAAATATATTAAGGAGATTAAGATTTGTCCTTGGTTGAGAGAGGGACTGGTTGACAAGGCATATGGATCTGCTATATGGAAAAGCCTCAACAGAGTTCGGTACTGGCTCACAGAAAGGATCTACTGGAACATGGGATCCATAAGGACATCATCACTAGGAGGGACAAGATCCTTGGGGTCGAATTGTACAAACATTACACAACTGAACTCACCCAATGTCTATACACAAGGGGTATTATATTTTTTTATCAAGCCATACGGACTTGGTTAGGCGACACGCCGAATTGGAAAGAGGCGGAAGAGCTAGGTTTGTGGGAGGACTTGGCTGACACTTGGAGGAACATTGTTGCTTAGATCCGGAATGCTGAGATATAAAAATCTAATCTGGGAGATTAGATTGGGTGGGATGGTATCATTAAAAAGGGTTTGATCTTTGTTGCGATACTTACAATTACATCTCCTACAACACACATGACTACCATGACCATTTTCAGTTCATTATGTTCTAGAATGTACAAATCCCACATAAGACTATTCTGTACACCTGGCTAGTTTGGCAGAATAAGACACCCACTTGGGAGAACTTGAAGAAGAGGGGCCTACTAGGACCTGATATTTGTGTATTTTGTTGGTAGGAGGAGGAGGACAATGTCCACATTCTCTTAAGATTTCCTATAGCAATTCAGATTTGACATGGTTTGTCTGTCATTCTCTCCTTTGCATACATTGGCCATTGTTCCATTGATACATGCTTACATTGATGGCGTACCCATAATAGGCATCGGCATGCCATCTCGATGCTCACTTTCTAGGAGATCTGGAAAGCTAGAAACAACATTATATTTGATCACAAATATCTCAGTGTTGACATGATCATAGATGACATACACACTGCGATGGATCCACTACAATGACTACTGGCTCATCTAACTATGATGTCTCATGGGACTAATGATCCTTTTATTACATACCCTGCTGGATTTCTTGATGATGCAGAATAGGGTCACAGATGCGGTTACAGGATTTGGATCTGCATGGACAACAAAAGACAATAAATAATCCATTGTGGGGGCGAAGGAGGGGATAACATGAAGGCAGAGACTACGGTGCTTTGTAGGCTACTCTGGTTCACAGAGTCTCTAGAGATCCACAACATCAATATATACGGAGACTTCCAAGCCATCATCAATCATATCTTGGGATCCTCTCACATTTCACATCCACATCTTTAGGACTAGCTTAGGCACCTCAAGAACTTGCAGGACACACTACTGGGCGTCTCTATTCAACGCTCACATAGAGAACACAACATTGATGCAGATTCTTTATCTAAGCAAGGTCTCCTCGACTCATTGGAGGGGTTTCATATCACTCCGGAGGTGGATGGATGCTTGATAGATGCAGGTTTTGCGCCATTTCCCTGACCTTTGTCTCGACTGTTTTTGTTTCTGCACAATGGGCACATGGTTTCCTCATACATTTGGACTATATCTTGGGAGATTTTGATATATGTACTCCCTTGTTTTTTGTTTTGGCTACGGCTTTCATTATGGAGACATGGAATGTACAGTCTTTAGACATCAATTATTTTGACATTTCTCTCGAGCTATTAATATATTGGAGAACAATATACATTTCATATAACACATCTAAATAAAACTCAATATATTAATTTTAGTGTCTATATAATAAAACCAATGTTTTTTCTTATCTGAAATATATATATATAAAATAAAAATCCAGAAAAATGAATTACAAATTCAAACCAAAAACTCCAAAACCTCTGAAGATTAAACAACGCCTTTTACTCAGCAAATTGTACATGCGATTATTACACAAACTAGCAATGGACAACGCAAGTGGTGTGGTTTGTTGGTGAGAAAATATTCAGTGAACACATAATTATATCATAAAGGAGAACATTGCCGGAGTCGTAAATTGCAACTACCCTCTCGTTGGGTGCTATTACATTGGCGGCCTTCATCCACTCCTCGCGGTTCCGATCGTGGCCACTGAAGGTGTTACCGCCTCCCACGCAACTCAGTGGCTCAGCACATTGCTTTCGACATTCCGCATGTGCAAATTCGGAATGACATGATTGTTCCGTAAATCTGCAGCCATTTCATATGGAAACCTAATTTTGTCGAAGCCAAGCTTGGCGAGTTTACTGATGTTGTCGAGTCTCTTGGTGCCACCTACGTACGGAAATTTAGTGGCTACATTTATATATACAGTGTCCAGCACCCATATATTATCTTACACAATATTATCTTATTGTGTATTTGGATCTGTATGAATCGAAAATCTTGTTAAAGTATCCCAAGTTGACTTCTAGAGTTCAACGACTTCCATATAAAAACTATAGAAGTCCTTGGGGATTACCCTTAGAATTATAAAAACGCCTGCGGTTTTCTATAACAATTTGACGGCTTTCAATATAAAAATGTTCTTTCTTCAATAATAGGGATTCTATTATCTATATGTGGTGTTTTTCTATAGGGATTTTATGCCCTTATAGTTATGGTGTTTCCATTTATTTTTGGTAGGCATTTGTGCCCTTTTATTTCCTTAATTTCTATATAGTTACTATTTTATTCTTTTGGTATATGTGTTGAATTTGTAATTTCAACCGCGCATCACTTGAATGGCCAGCATTTAATGCGCTCAAAACCACCAAAGAAAAACCATAAACCCCCGGTAAGTTTCTCGGACCCGCTTTCGCGTAAAGTGGTTTTCGTACATAGTCGCTCCGAGAAGGTTCAAGTGTTGATGAGTGGTTGAGGCGTGACATCACCCTCTGACAACTTCTCGGAAGGTAAATGTCGGTTAAAAGTTCTCATCCGATGTCTCCCCCTTCGTCCGATCTGCTCTAGCGTTCTCCACCGTTGATTGCACTCCAAGTTGCATACGAGCCTGCAGTTAATGTTGCATGGAGTAAAATACAAGCTTGGTTCTCCACCGTTGATTGCACTCCAAGTTGCATACGAGCCTGCAGTTAATGTTGCGTGGAGTAAAATACGAGCTTGGTTGATTGCAGACTTTTTCCATGAAGGGATTTAATAAGTTGTCATAGGTGTTGGTAAACATTTAAGTTTTTTTTACGGCATGTATGGGCGTGAATTAATAATGGCATGGGCAATGTCATATAGTTTTAATTTTATTGCTTTTTAATTATTCACGGGGTAAGTTTGTTTTAACAGAACAAGTAAAACATTTTTGGTAAGTTGGTAAGTGGAAAATGGAAACGCACAGCAGTGCGAAGAAGTGAATGAAGAAAACCAGGGGGAAGCATGTATCAAAAAACCATGAATTGTTTCACACAACAGTGAAAAGGAAAAAGTAAGTTTTGGTGAATATGTAATTTTTCACACAGCAGTGTGTTGATCCTTTTATTTCTTTTACAGCAGTAAATCCTTGTAATCTTTGTTTTCACACAACAGTGAATGTAAATGAAATTTTTACACACAGTGGTGTAAAATTTCAAAGGACACAGAGTAATTTTGTTGAAATGTTTTGGTGAATCCCTCTGAGTGAAAGAGAATGAATATGTATCAGTGATTTTTATTTTAATGAATAGAAATCTTTTATGGTGGTGCAATACTCTGTTCTCAGTAATTTTTTTTAAAAAAGCTTCCATGTACAAGAAGATCGTGGAGTAAAGGAAACAGAGCATTGCCTCTGTGTGCTTGAATTGTTTGTTTTTGGGATTTTCCCATAAAAATCCCTAACAATATGTAGACACAAGCTCTACATGTTATTTGTAAAAGTTTAATATGCCTTATTAATTGTCTAAATATATTCTAATAATCATGCTAGGTTAGGGACCTTACAGAACCAGTCATGGAATTTGCTAGTCTTCCCTAAGCCCTAACTTCTTCAGTATTCGAGGGAGCTTATAACTTGAATACACCTGATCCTTGACAAATCTTACCTCGTTGCCAATCTTTTCTTTCTGTCATGGAATTTGCTAGTCTTCCCTAAGCCCTAACTTCTTCAGTATTCGAGGGAGCTTATAACTTGAATACACCTAATCCTTGACAAATCTTACCTCGTTGCCAATCTTTTCTTTTTCTTATTCCAATGCTTCGTTCCACCATCGAAAATAAATTAGACAAACAAGGTTTGGTTTATAAAGCCTTAACCTCATTTTTGAATTAATAGCTCTATCTAAACATTATTGTTGCATCTGATTAGTATTTTCAATTCTTAATAGAGACGGACAAGGTAACCACTTATTAACTTCTTCCACAATATGAAACCTACCTTGACCTTTAACCATCCTCATTAAGCCATAGGTTAGAGGAAAAAGGAAAAATAAAAGCATATATCTCTCTCTCTCTCTCTCTATATATATATATATATAATCACTATCAACTATTTATTACAGAACTAGCTCAACATCTATTCTTTAACTCATTTATAAAATCTTTTCTTTTCCAAATATTAATCAAACATCATAAAATTACAACAATCATTTACTTATCTATGGATCCCTAGAAATGTGCAAAAGGCCTCCATGTTCCTCGCAACCATGAACTGGCTTCTACAGTTGTTCCCCCCAAGCTCAACTCCTCTTTGAGAGGGAAAAACAGAAAATTATTTCTAGAATTCAACTCGTGAACTGTTTTAGAAGTGTCCTACAAATTTACTAGGTAAAACCTTATCTTTCTCTCCCAGTGGTTCTAATTTCAGAAGCAATTGTCTTTCTCTCCCAGAATACTCTTGTACAGATTTCACCTCATGACATCTATTTCTAGTCATGAAAATATCCGGTGGTCTATCTCTGCCAAATTCCTCCTTGAACAATGGCAAGAGGAATTTTCTTCTTTTTGGTTATGCCCCCTTCTAGGTATAGCTGATTTCCAACTATTTTCCTAAGAGTTAGAAATTAAATCTCACATGACGAGCTTTAGCACATTTCCAAGAATGTTAACACATCAAAATAGTTTCTTCTTTCATTTTAAAATAAATATTTAGATCAACCTATCATATCATTATCTTTTTATCTTTTCCAATCAATAATTAGATATAAAAGTCATAAAGTGAATGTTTGGGGGTATTATACAGAGGATATTAATAAAAATAAGGGATTTTAAACTTACATATATGTAATGGAACTGGTGGTAGCAAAAGTACTTTCAGGTAGAGGGTT
>APFE030045819.1:20859-37774 GCA_000404065.3 Pinus taeda | reverse complement strand
AAGTTCTCCACAGAAAACTGCTTAGAAATGGTCAAAACTGGACCATACTGAATGCCCAGTGCAGAGGGTGCGATGCATATCACCTTCCCAGTGTAAAGGGTGCAATGCATACTGGATGGCTCCTCTGTAGGGTGCAATGGGAGAGAATGGACAAATGGAAGAGACAGTTTGTGAGGTGGAAGATCATAGAATCTTCCAGAAACTTCCCCTCTGACACTTGCCTCTCTGATTTCGACCAGGGATGAGTAAGAGGTGATCAATCTCCAAGTGGAATCAAGAACTATCAGACAGAGGACACTAATCAAAATCCCAGAAGCTGACTCACCACCCTATAATCATCTATATATGGATCTCTCATCACAGAGATCCAAAGGCTGGAATCTTGTATCTTATAGAGAAGTGTTGTTGGTTTTCTGGTGTAACATCATAGTGTTGGGTGATATAAGCTTTACTTGAGGTGAAGAAGGGCTTTCTTGCTGGAGGATGATGTTGGGTCAGAACGATTGGTTGTAATCCTCTTACTATTCTTGATATTAATAAAGCTATTCAAGTTTTCCTCCACATTCGTGTATGTTTGATTGTATATGCATTTGTGTGGTTAATACATATCTGGTCCTGTGTTGTTTATGAATATAGATCTCTGTTCTTCGATAGTATTGCTGCTTTGATTCCATAGGTGCTCTCTGAAGCTGTGTAGACAAAGAAGGAGCGGCAAAGATCTATCGAGAAAGAGAGGAACCGAGCAAGGAACCAAGCGCAAGACAAAGGTTGGTGTCCTCTGTTCCCCTCTTGTCAATTTTTCATAAAGGAAAATGAAAGTAGTTTTAACTTGTTTGTTTCTAAGATAGCTACCAGTCTTAGTGGGAATAGCAGCTCTAAGTGTACACTATTCCTGGTAACAACAAGAGATGGAACCACCATTCCAAAGGAGGAAGGGCGATCTAAACTAACCCAAGAACTAGCTCTAGAGACATCTAGAAGGTAAGCTATTTGAACAAATTCGCTAAATTTGGATCATTGCTAGTCATGAACTAAGTCTCCGCGATGACATCGCAAGGAGGAAATGAATTTAGACCAACTGTCATGACAAATAGCTAGAGGACACGCATCGGGCCCTAAAATTCATATTCAAAAATTTCTCAAACATCTCTTCAAATGCTTCTTCAACCTGCTTCATAGCTAGCCATGCTAACAACATCGTACTCAACCTCAGTCATGCTACAAACCTCTCATCATGGCAGATATCATACTAAGGTAACACTCATATGTGCTCATTTCATCAATAACAATCCCAATCAACATCAACATATCCATACAATCATATATCATAGGAATAATACCTCAGACCAAGAATACATCATCTCATGCAAATATGTCGAAGGATGCTTGGTGGAAATTCAATGTGTATGAATAGGATCAATCATGAATCAACTCAGGGTCTATGCATATCATGTATACACATAGGTGGATGTTCAAAATTCTTCAATCAACTGCCGGTTGCTAATTTAATCAGAGTGTCGAAGTATTTTCATTTACTCTTCCCAATACTTCTTCATTAGCTTCACAATATGGATGATCTTTTCCCAATTTTATCACTCGATTCATCATGCCATGATTTCTTATTTCAAGTTTTAGAAGCCATCTCCCTATTACTTAGATCATCAAAGGCTCATCATCTATCAAGAGTAGAACATCAATATATAAAACCAAAGTTAAAACCAAATTCATACATTGGAACATTTAAGTAGAGGTCTAGATCAACACATCATCCTAACTTCACCAAATAACAGTCAACGTATACTTATCTAGGTTAGGATCTTTCTTCATGCAATGCTCTCTGAAAACATAACACTTTACCAAACCAACTTGCTCATCTTTTCATAAATCAATGTATATCATAATTAATATCAAAATCCTCAATATCACAGTATCAAGTTCTTTATACCAGGTGACAGGTAGAGATCATATCAAGTCTTGAATTCATCTATTATCATCCAATATCAAACTTCATTAAGTCATTCTCATGATCATAATGCAAGTCATTTCTGTTACTAAATGCAAATGCATATACCAAGGATAGATCATGTAAGTTTCAAGAATACAAATGTCAATACTTCAACAAATGTGCTAAGAACAAGAAGGCCAATACAAAACCATTATCAACTACCAATATAAGTAATGTCAAAAATCCCAACACCACTCATTTATATCAATCAGTGAAATGACATATATGTATCCCAGTCACCTACAAACACAAATTTAGTCTACATTTTCATATTATAGTAAACATTCAAACTTCCCTACTCTCATATCTTTCTGTTATCTACTACACATTTGTAGAACTGACATCCTCCAATTGAACATTTGATTTCATGCACAAAACTTCATTTTATATGATCTGCAGGCATAGTCACACCCATAGGCCTTCCTCTGTGCGACTGGGTCTTTGAGTGGGATAAAACCATCTTATCTTAGTTCAGACCTATGTTGTAGATCAACAATGTTAGATACCCATAAATCTTACTTCAATAGTACAAAATATACATATATTGCAAATGGTAATATGAGTAAGAATCTTGAGGAGAGATTCTCCCTCTCAGTGGGAATCCACTTCATTCGTCTTCTTTCATGTCATCAACCCATCTTAAGGAGAGATTCTCCCAATGAGTGGGAATCCACTTCATTCATATTCTTTCATGTCATCAACCTGTTTATACTAGAGTCACGCAACAAGAGATCTATAAGATCATAAAATCAAACATATATCCATCATGGTCATCAACATCATGACATCAATCCTTCATCAGGTGATTAGAGTCAAGTGATTAGGCTAGCAGACAAATGTAACAATATCTAGTCAATCCATCAAGTTATGACAACCAGTTTTACCATATGCCATAGTTACTCATCAAATCAAGGCATGACCGTAGTTAGTAAAAAGATATAGAATATCAATCTCATAGTTATACCTCTATCATCAAGGTTACCATGCTGATCATTATCAATATTATCAAGTAAGGTGACTCAATATAACTTTATCAAAACAACTAGAGTTTCAACTCTTTTTTCCATATTTTCATCATGTTCATCACAAGAATTTTAAAGAGTTAATGATATATCCATCTATGTTAAATCCATAATGACTTATGCATGACAATTTTCAAGAGTATCATCTTCATGGTGCTAGCCTTCTTTATGAGATCAACATATCCAATAGATAGATATTAGCCAAACATCATGTATACAATAAAGATCAAATATAAACATTTGAATAAGATCAAAAGTTCAATGCCAAGCGCACCATTTCATCATAGGAAACATAAATCCAAATCATTTTCATGAGTCATAGACATTATCATCATACCTTAGGGCTTACCTATCCATTCAATGTAACTTTCCAAGCATACCTTGTGGTATTCAAATACCTATGCACCTTCTCATTACACATAGGAAACTTGTAGCACTTTTTCACCTTTTTATATAGTGCCTATTTACCTTTTTCAACTCTAGCCATCTTTCATGAATTTCAAATGATCCTCAAGAAGGATCCACTTATCACATCTCATCACGAGGGTTAGAAATATCTATATACTGAAATACACATGCAAGAGTCATACAAGTCTAAACAAAAGTAAGTATCATCATAGGTCAAAAAATATGTATCTTCAATGAGAGGTGATCCTCTCCATCATTTAAGAACCATCAATGTCCATTTTTCACATACCAATGTTTCCTTCAATTAACCAACTAGACCTCCTAGGGAATATCCCATCTAGGGATTCATCAAATCTTTCACAAGTTCTTGAGCATCTTCACATTGACTATGCTAGTTTTCATATCTCATATCTATTCCATAAACCAGGGTTTATCTCAAAACCCTAACCTCATAAAAACCTAATAATCAAGATGCCTAAGGTTTTATTCAAACCCTATAACTATTTTAGGTCTCCACCATCCTCTTATTTCTTTCATCAATGTTCTCATCATCAGGGTGATCTCCATGGATTTTCTTCATTCTAGCTCTGATACCATGTTAAATTTTCTTCAGGCTATATTGTTCTTTTCTTTGATAATTGTATTCATTCATCAACACATTATGTTCACCCCTTAACATCATGACATTATTTAAATTTACATCATTATTTATCAAAATATGCAACTATGTAGAAAAAACATTATCATAGTCATCAATGCAATGAAACATAAAGGAACAATAGAAGAAAAGCATGCACACATAAAGACACTAGTATTGGTCGGAGACCAGGGCAAAACCCACTCTGAGGAAAACCCTTGAAAATTCTTCTTCTTATAGATTGTCATAATATTATCAAGCAAAATAGAGTAGAATGATCCATATCTTCACAACAACTAGAATGCCCATGAAATGAACCTAAACATGCTTGTATTCAAAACCCTCATCTTGAGTACTGTAATGTACTGTCATTGTCTATAGCCTACTGCTGAGAAATGATGTCACTGAGTGAAAGACTAGGAGTACTAAAGTTTCATATTTTAGTCCGGATGCATGGAGAAGGAGCTATGCGTGTGACTATGGTTGTCTTGGATGCTCCATGGTGAACTATATGCATGCAACTGGGGACAGATACACTCATATATGCCTCAAACCCCTAGACGCACCATTAAGGTTACTATGCGAGCGTATGAGGCTTCCTAGACACACCCTTGACCACTCAGTGTGTGCGTCCTAGGCTGAGAATACTTAATTACAAGCCAATGACCGAGAAACATAAATCCTTGATTTCTGCAAGCTTCAACCTTGTAACTTCAGACCCTTTTGTGAACTTTCTCCATCAAACTTGTGCGAACCAAGACAATAGAAGAGAAGAGAAGATGTGTTGATCAATGTGTCCAAATGATCTTGAGGTATCTTCCTAGAATTCCATGAGGGTCCACTTTGATGTTGAGGTCGACCTATGCAATTGTACACATGCATAGGGTTGACCTGATCCAATATACATGAGTGGGAACATAAGTTCAAAAACCATCTTCTTCTTGTCCAAATGAGGTGATATTTAGGTTTATTTTGGTCCTCTTAAAAAGATAAATCTATTCGAATTATTATCTTCATCATATGAATTATCTAAAGTGGAATTTGACCACATTTGCATAATTTTAACATCACAAGTTAAATATGAGAATACACCAAGGATATCCCATTGGAAAGTAGCTGGAGCATTACATAATCCAATCAAAAGTACTCGATATGCATAAGTACCCCATGGACATGTGAAGGTGGTATTTTCTTCGTCTTAGGGGCCACTTGAATCTGATTGTGGCCACTAAATCCATCTAGAAAAGAGAAAAAAATTATTTCCAGCCACATTATCCAAGACTTGGTTGATAAGGGGTAATGAAAAATAATATTTTAAATTAGCCTTTTTTAGTTAATGATAATTAACACATATTTTCCATTTTCGACCTTTCTTATGGATAACTACCAAAGGGGAACTCATTTACTATCTGATATATGGTAAATGAAGTTAGTATTTAGCAGCTTTTGAAACTCTTATTTTACAATGTCTTTTAGAGCAGGGTTCATCCTCCTCTAAGGTTTTTTGATAGGCCAGGAATCTTATTTCAAATAAATATGGTGAGTACACATATTGGGAGAGATACCCTTTGTTGGGTAGGGGTCCCCCAACTCTAAGTTTTTGACCAAGTCATGTAAAGTCTCCGCATTTTGAGGAGAGTAGCATGATTAACACAGGGTTACAAGAGTCAAAAGGGATTTAGGCTGGTCAAATCCCCTTCTTTTGTAAAGGGATGGGATTATCTAGAGTATTTTGAGCTCTTCCAATGGTTTGCGGACCATAGTATGTAAGGGTAAAAGAATATATAAAGGGATGCCTTAGCAAGTCTAAATGAAACAAGGGATGAGATGAAATGTTTTTAAGTCTGTAATTGTGAGATCTTCTATATTCTGGTGAAGGGGAAGGCTCTTGTAGATGTGTGTTCGAAGACCTTGGTAAGTCTGTAGTTGTGTACGTAGGCCCATGCAGCTATGTGTGCAGGGTTAGAAATATTGTATCGGTGAATACTTGAAAAAATAAATAAGAATTTAAGACAGATATGTGTATTTTCATATGTTCATGTAGTTTCTATGTTTTAGCCTGTTTATGGTTTGTTTTTTACATTTCTTCTACAATTGCATCATGAAGGTTCAAATACTGTTTTATATGATGAATAATACATTTTAAACTAGTTACGTGCAACTCACAAGTTTGTTAAGTAGGAAACCACTTTACGACTATAACAATAAGGTTAATGGTTCGCAAAGGTCAGATTAAGCCCTAAACTGATAGAAAACTTACAACCACACTGCATAACCCCTCTGGATGTAGAAACCTGGTTCTAGAATCCCTTAACATTTCCTCAGGTAAGACTGCAGTCTTCACTACGCAGGTATTTGCCGAAAGGGCCGGTAATATATGGTTTTGTTGGTTAGCGCAACTAACTCTAAACCTTAGTCTAAGGCCCTGAAGTTAAAAAATGGTTATGTTGTTGGGACCAAGATTTATCTGAGGGGTGTGTGATGTGGTGAACGACTAGAAAAGAGATCCAAAATTGGGCAGATCAGAAGTTGCATGAATTTGCAGCACGGGAAAGAATAAACTCATGCCAGTTGACAGAAAGGTGGTTACAGAGGTATATCTATCTGGAACAACATGAGATCCTTTTCGCATCATTCACTAATGACTGCATGAGTGGCTTTCAAAGATAGCAGTAAATGAGCCCTGTTGGAAACATGACGATCCTATTGTGTCGACCCCAGAGATGATTAAGTGACTTAGGGAGTTTGAAAATAAGGTCACAAGAGATGTTGGTTACTAGATTGATAGTATCATCGAAGGCTTCACTACTGAATGCGCAATTGACACAACAATATCGTACATTGAAGTTGAGCACAAAATTTTCAAGGGTCCATGAGGTAAGTATCTAAATTCCTTAAAGATTTGGATTAAGGTGTTGTTATGTGAAAAGGGTGTTATGCCTATAGATTGATTTTTAAAAGAAGCCAACTAGATCTATGTGAAGTGGAAAAATATTCAGAGTAGATCATAACAAATTTATTGAGGGTGAGTACAATACATTATTGGGTGAATCAAAAAGTGAAGAAGAAAGGAGAAACCATAGTACACTTAGAGGCACGACATAGTAAACTCAAGGCACTTCTAGGATTCCTCACCCGTCCACTCCACCTCCACCTTCGCCTCTACCCCATACACGTATACGTATACCTCCACCTCCACCTCCACCTCCACTATTTGACATGGATAATGTAGCAAAGATGCCTGTCCTTAAGGGTCAGGGATTAGAGGA
This sequence comes from Pinus taeda, assembly GCA_000404065.3. Classification (NCBI taxonomy): domain Eukaryota; kingdom Viridiplantae; phylum Streptophyta; class Pinopsida; order Pinales; family Pinaceae; genus Pinus; species Pinus taeda. The sequence goes on along the minus strand of APFE030045819.1, from coordinate 30,433 downwards.
TCCTGATCAATTTTTGTTTGTCACAGAAGTTGTGGAAAGTGCAACACATTAATGACTATGATATGAATAAAGTAGAACTTGTCACAATGTTGTAGGATAGACCATTGTCATGGTATATCAAGTATGATACTATGAATCTAGCTGCTTCATTAGATGCAACAAAGAACACACTAAACGTGGAGTTTAAGAAGCCCAAGTCACAGTAACAATGTATTATTGAAATAAACTAAATTAAGCAAGCTATCAATGAGACTAATTTGGATGTCGATCATAGGTTAAAATGTTTGATGGGACAACCCAACTTCCAGATCTCTGATGAACTGCACAAAGAGTGGTATATATGTTGGGTGTGGAGCCTAATTATCTTCTCTATTTAGAGGTATCACCACATTGAACCCCAGTTTGTAATGTGGTAGGAATGTTGCCCATAATATTTGCGCTACATGGGGGGTCCCGGGGGGTGGTAGCGATCATTAGGATCCCCCCTTGGTGGGGGATCAGGGGCAACACCCCCAAAGCTAAAAATAGATGTAAAATTGCCTTGTAAAATGTTGTAATTTTGTAGTCAATCTGAGTCGTTCATTAGGCAGAGATCTGACGATAGAAGTTATGTTTAATTTAGGGTTTTTTGCCCTAGAAGGAAACCCCTCGCTATATATGAGGGAATTGTATTGCGTCTTTTAGATCTGTATTCTGAGTAGAAAGGAGAGGAGATTTGTAGTGAGAGGAAGAGGGAATTACAATGGATCTGTTGTAGTTGTATCTCTTTAGTTTGTTGGATACATATAAAGGAAGGATTGGTTGTTTCTCCATGGAGTAGCCAAATTGGGTGAACCACATAATATCTGTGTCTCTCTTGTTTTATGCATTTTCTGTGTTTATATTTTTGCAATATTTTATGTGTTCCATTGCTCTGTAATATATAATTTTCTAACAACTGGTATTAGAGTTGAAGGTCTACTTGTCTGATAAACTCGCAGGAGAAAAGGGTTCCTGGTTCGAGTGGGAGCAATGGCGTAAGATGGTAGGTTTAGGGTCGAGAAATTTAATGGCCAAAACTACCAATTGTGGAAGATGCAGATGGAAGATTATTTGTACCAAAAAGATCTATACCAACCATTGAGAGGAAAGGAAAAGAAGCCGATGAGTATGAAAAACACAGAATGGGATATTCTCGATAGAAAGGCACTTGGAACAATACGACTCTGCCTAGTGGCATTGGTAGTGTTTACTATTTCAAAGGAAACGACAATAGAGGGTTTAATGTCAGCATTGGCTAAACTATATGAAAAACCCTCGGCCTAAAATAAGGTATTTCTTGTGAAGCATTTATTTAATACGAAAACGTCAAAAAGTGGATCTATTGCTGATTATTTAAATGAATTTAATACAGTTACTAGTCAGTTAGATTCTGTAGGGGTAACTTTTGATGATGAATTGAGGGCTCTGCTATTTCTGTGCTCATTGCTAGAAAGTTGGAATAGTTTAGTTATGGCCATTAGTAACTCTGTCTCTAGATCTAGTACTTTAAAATTTGATGATGTTGTCAGTGCAATCCTTGCAAGGAAATGCGACAGAAAAGCTCCAGTGAGACATTAGGTAATGCTTTGACTGCAGAGACTAGGGGAATAAAAATGGAAAGAGGAAAGAGCCTAGGATATCACAATAGACAGATTCAAGTCTAGATAAGGGATAGTGTGTTGGAAATGCGGGAAGAAAGGACACTTGAAGAAAGACTGCAAGTCTCGGAAGGGAAAAGAAGGAGACACGCAACAAGAAAACAATAATGAAGTGAATGTGATAGGTGATGTGTTGCAAGATGCTTTGATTCTTTCATTATAAAATATTATTGACACCTGTGTGGTAGATTCAAGGGCCTCATTCCATGCCACACTTGATAGGGAACATTTTCATGATTATGTTCAAGGATATTTTGGATAGGTTTGATTGGGTGATGATAAGCCCTGTAAAATAATTGGAATGGGTACAACTTTCATAAAACAACAGAATGGAAATCAATGGCTATTGAAGGAGGTAAGGCATGTTCTAGATCTGAAAAAAAAAATCTGATTTCAACAGGGCAGTTGGGACGTGAAGGCTATGTAACTACTTTCATAGATAAAACCTCGAAGGCCACTAAAGGAGCCTTGGTAATAGAAAACAGAGAAAAGGTTAGTACATTTTATTTATGCAATGGTATTTCTAATTCTGTTAATGCTTTAACCTCTACATGAGAAGATACAACATTGTGGCATCATAGGATTGGTCACATGAGTGAGAAGGGGATGCAAATTCTTCACTCAAGAAATTTTTTGCCAGGTTTGAAGCACATTGATTTAAAATTTTGTGAGAATTGTATTTATGGAAAATAGAAGAGAGTTAGATTTCTCAGAGTTGGGAAATAAAAGAAGAGTGAAAAATTAGATCTTGCGCATACAGATGTATGGGGACATGCTCAGGTATCATCTCTCTGTGGCTCTCGTTATTATATTACTTTTATTGATGATGCAACTAGAAAAACTTGGATTTATTGTATTCGAAATAAATCTGATGTATTTGATACTTTCAAGAAATGGAAAGATTTGGTTGAAAATGAGACAGGAAAAAATTTGAAGTGTCTTAGATCAGACAATGGAGGTGAATATTGCAACAAAGAGTTTGATAGGTACTATTCCAAGAATGGAATTCGCAGAGAGAAGACAGTTCCAAGAACACCACAAGAAAATGGTGTGTTAGAAAGGATGAACATGACAATCATGGAGCATGCAAGGTGCATGAGATTGCCTGCAAGATTTCCTTTACAATTTTGGGTAGATGATGTAGATAATTTTGTTTATCTAATACACAAAGGGCCTTCAAGTTCCTTGGATGGTGGTATTCCAGAGGAGGCATGGAAAGGTAAAAATATAAACTACTCATTTTTAAAGACTTTTGGTTTTGAAGCCTTTGTCCACATCAATAAAAAAGTTAGAGCAAAGCTTGAGGAAAAATCAAAGAAATGTACCTTTATTGGATATGGTGTTAATGATTTTGGTTATCACTTTTATGATTATGAAAAACACAAAATCATTAGAAGAAGAGATGTCATATTCAATGAAAAGGTTTTGTATAAGGATTATCTGCAGGAAAAGAAACAAGAAAATGAAAACAAAGAATACACAATGCTTGATGAGATCACAAAAAAAGTGATGGTACCTAAAAATCATAATGATCAACAACTAGAACAACAACAACAAGCACCTCAAACACCTGAAAGTGGTGTTAGAAGAACTACCAGGATAAGTAGACCCCCTAAACTATACTCTCCTTCGTTATATTATGTATTATTGACTAATTTTGGTGAACCAGAATGTTATGAAGAAGCAGTGCAGGTAGAAACAAGGAAGAAGTCGGAGTAAGCCATGAAAGAAGAGATGGACTCCTTAGCACATAACCAGACATGGGACTTAGTTAGGTTTCCTGCAGGTAAAACAACATTGTAGAATAAATGGGTTTACAGGTTGAAGGAAGAAGATGGAGGTAGAAAAAGGTATAAAGCTAGACTTGTGTTGAAGGGGTTTGCACAGAAAAATGTTATAGACTTTGATGAGATATTTTCTCCTGTTGTTAAAATGACTTCAATCAGAATAAGTCTAGTAGCAGTTGAAGATTTTCATCTTGAGCAGTTAGATGTAAAGACAACCTTTCTCCATGGGGATTTGGAGGAAGAGATATATATGCAACAACCACAAGGATATGAGGTAAAAGGAAAGGAGAAACTAGTGTGCAAGTTGACGAAGAGATTGTATGGCTTAAAATAGGCTCCAAGGCAGTGGGATAGGTTTATGTCCGAACAAGGTTATACTAGATGTTACTCTGATCATTGTGTTTATCTCAAAAGGCAAAATGATGGTAGCTATATTATATTGTTATTGTATGTAGATGAAATGCTTGTTTTAGGTTCTAACATGGAGGAAATAAATGTGCTCAAAATAAAATTGGCAAACTCATTTGCAATGAAGGATTTGGATGCTGCAAAACAAATCCTTGGTATGAGAATAACTAGAGAGAGGAAGAATAAAAAATTAACACTGTCTCAGAGTGAGTACATAGAAAATGTGATCCGGAGTTAAACAAGAACGCAACAAATTAAAAAGATAAACATAAATACAGAGATGTGGCGGAAATAATACTTCATTTCATTAATGTAAAACACTGAAATATGGTTACAAATAGAGATGGAAATAAACCAGCTAGGGTGATGGTAGCTTATCTCTGAGAAGAGATGTGGTGGCTACATGCCTCTGAATTGTGTTACAATGAGGCTCGAAGGCCTATTTATTGTTGAGAAACAATGGAAAACCATAAACATCCAAAAGCTAACCCTAGAAGATGAAAGGCTAAATTGTGGACTCTGTTTGGGTAAATTGGTACATCAACTTCCCGGGGTCGTAACTTTGGCATATGATCTTCGTTTGACGCGCACAATATCTCATTAGAAAAATCTAGCCATTTTTAGTTAAACCTAGCTGTTGGATGATCTCATCTCCATATTTATTATGCAGCCATGATCTGGTTCTTCAGCTTGTCCTGACAATGAACCACACTTGTTGGTTCGAAACACATCGACAATTTTTCTATTATGTGATTTACGTTGAAATACTTTCTCAATCTTGATATGGATCACAAAAGCCTCAACTCAACAATAGAAAGATCTATCCAAGAACTACAACTTTGGGAAGAGAAAAATTAGTCCATGGACCCATGTTGCTCCCAATTTTCCCAAAAAACGTCATTTAGGGCCTCAAAACGGCTCCGAAAGTTCAGGACCCGAAAAACTACTAAAAATAGTAAATTGCACTACAATTAAGGAAACTGAAAAAGCTGAGAGAAACAATGGTGGGGGTCCAAGTGGATTTGGTAGGTGGCCACCAATATCCACCTGGATCATTCCTCCCCCCTTAGGAAGCAATGGTCCCCATTGTGTTGACTTCCTCCATGAGATGAGGAAACTTCTGCTGAACTTGGACCCTGGTGAGCCACTTGACCTGGTGAAGGAGTTGGCCTACTTTGACAACTCAATACAGTTGGATATTCTATAGGAGAGTGTGCTTGATCTATATGTCCATGCTCCGATGACTTTTAGCTTGTTCAATGGAATCTAGATTTAATTCTGTGGGTGTGATCTGTTCTGCAATGTCGGATGTGTCTAGTAATGGTGGAAAGTATGGCCGAAGGTGGTCCACATTGAACACTGGGTGCAGGCCAAGGAATGGGGGAATGCTGAGCTCAAATGTATTGTCTCCCAAAACCTTGGTAATTGTGTAAGGACCATATCACAGTGGTCTTAGTTTCTGATAGGCTCCGGTAAGGCATTCCTTCTGCAAATGCAACTAGAATTTGTCACCCACTTGAAACTTGTGTGGCACCTAATGTTGATTATGTCGTTGCTTGTACTTAGCACTTGATTTCTCCAAAATGTCATGGACCTGCTGGTGAATATGTTGGATGTGCCCAATGAAGTTGGTTGCCTTATCTGTTTTGGACTGGACATGAGTCAAATCTGTGTGAGTAGTTGCAAATGGCATGGCCACATCAATGGGACATAGTGGCTGGAATCCCAAGCCCACTTGAAAAGGGTTGTAGCTAGTCAAGCTTTTAAGAGCTCGGTTGTAGTTGTGTTGAACGTAGGGAAGGCTCTCGTCCCATGTGCATGGATGCTTTGAGTTGTACATGCGCAGAATGTGTACAATCATCTTGTTGACAACCTCTGCTGGCCATCAGTTTGAGGATGGAAGGCTGTGGACTTAGTGAGTTTGGTGTCCAGCATTGACCAAAGACTGGACCAAAATGTACTGAGGAACCGACTATCCCGATCTGAGATGATAGATTGTGGGATCACAAAGTGCACCCACATAATTCAAAGAAGAGTTTAGCAGTGGCTTCTGCTGTGATATTCTTCTTACAGGTCGCAATAATGGCCATCTTCGAGAACCTGTCGATGACCACAAAAACACAGTCATTTCCATGCTTAGTGGAAGGAAGGCCTAACATGTAATCCATGGAGATGGATTGCCAAGGTTAACTAGGGGTAGGCAGTGGGGTATAGAGGCCTTGCTTCTTGATGGTCGATTTGGCAATGGCGTAGGCAGTGCATGATTTGATGTAATTCCCAACATCTTGTCGAAGATTCGGACAATAGAAATACTTTTGTAGTAATGCCACTATTTTCTCGACCCTGAAATGCCCAGCAGTCCGACTGTAGTGTGCTTCCAAAATCATCTGGGCACTCTTGGTTGAAGGAACACAAAGGTGAGCCAGATGGCATAACAGGGCATCTTGGAGGTGAAAATCTGGAACATGTCAACCCTCCAAGGGTGTCTGGTATGTGTGGCTAAATTTTGGGTCGCTTTTGTAGAGGAGTGTGTCACACGGAATGAGTCGATTTTGCGGACAAGTTCGACCTTCCTAGTATCTACAGATATCTAGTGAGAAGCAAGCCAATAAAAAACTATCTTTCTCTAAATATGCAATTAAAAGCAAAGGAAAATAAGTGTTTTAGGCCTACGTTGGGTCCAATGCAAGTTTATGGAAGCCTCGCTCCTTTGATCCAAATGAGCTCCCTTGTAGCAAGTCTGCAAACACAAACAAGCAAGAAAATTAAAAAGAACCTGAAAAGCCAATGTCATAAAACATATCCATCATAATGATCAAGGAATTTATGAAACAAACCACATAAGACAATTTGTTGAGAAAAATGAATCTGATTGTATTAATTCAAATCAAAGAAGAACTTTACAACCTGTGCCTTGATGTTGTACAAGCTCCTCCCAGGGTCCAACAAGAAGTCTCCTCTACTTTGAAAAGTTTCACTCACTTCCCAATGAAGCAAAAAAGGTATGTGATCTCTCCTCTCAATCTTAACTAGGAAGTTTCAATTCCATCAGCATTTACGCTAAAAAATGTTCAGCTTCTAACCTCCCCAGTAACTAACCCAATGCCTTAATTTATAGTGCAATGGAGGGAAGTTACTAGGTCCTCCTTCAAAGGGATAAAGCCCCCCTTCAAAGGGATAGCTCCTCTTATCAAGGGATTAGCTCCTTCTCTTTTGGGATGCATGAACCACCTTGGAGCGAACAATCCACGTCAAAATTCCTTCTAGAAACATCTAGAATTAACCCCAAAGTGAGTTTTTTAGAATAAACTTGCGCCTTTTTGACTTTCACAGGGGTTCGCACCCACCCCTTTATAGACAGAGCAGGCAGATCCGCGGGTAACATGAACAAAGGGTGCGGGACCGAGGTAATAGCGAGAGAAAGTGCGGAACCAGAGCTTTATTGATTTTTAATGTCTTTCTCTCATTTTCAAATCTTGACATGAAGAGCTGAGGTCTGAGACTTGCTTAGGAGGACAATATAACTGATGATAGACCCATACTGACTGCAAATAGTCATGGTGACGATATTTTTGTGTAATAGATTTCCCCCTAAAGTGCGAAGTCTGTAGTAGATGAGGATTTCATTTATCATTTAGGAAGAGTGAAGTACTTTATCATTTCGAGGATCATCTTGCAGAGAGCCCAATTGGAACCTATAAAAACATTCAAATGCAAAATATATATATATGAGATCATATCATCGTTGAGGTAGGCATTCCCATACTCAGATCAAAACTAACTAGAAAACTGACTACTGCTCTGGTATAGGAAAGATATTGTAATACATCACAAGTATAGACACATGTAGACACAGTATGGACGCAGCCATCTTTTTATGAATAGTCTACAACATAATGAATACAAAATTCCTCGCAACCTGGATGGTGGAAACTAGATCCAAGGTCTTCATTTCTACTTCTCGAAATAGTACGATTCTATCCATGCAAATGAATGTGTCGAAGTCAAACATGGTAGAAACCACTTGCTTACCAGTCGATGATGTAAACTGTTAACAAGTGTGAGAGAAACCACCAATAATGATAATGGCTCTCAAAGTACTCAGTACAATCCATGAGATGTGATTAGATGTGTCGATGTCGAACATGTCACGGAATCCTTCGATCGAAGGTTAATGATGCAACCTATCGTCGAAGGAGAGAAACCTACCATTGAGGCATGCAGATCCCAAGGTACTGGCAATTTCTAGATCATCTTTCTAGATAAAGAGCTGAAGTCGATAGAAAATGATCTGTCGTAGGCAAGCCCACAACACGAAATCATAGATCAAGTTTGAAGAAATTTAGTTGCAAGGACTGACTCAGGGATGGTCAAGATGGATGACATATATTTTTACAGATGAATGGCTTATTCGCACTGACCTCTTGAACACATAACGACACAGCAGATGGTTTGGTGACAATTGACCCAAAGTTAATACCCAGAAACCGGCTAAAGACTTTCAATGTGGTTTGTTGAACTGTTAGGCAAAGGATTTCCCAACCCAGGTGAATGAAAGTGTCGTGTTCAAGAGTGGTTAAAAAGTATGACAAACAGGCTCATTTTCCTTTCTTTTCCCCCACCATTTCTGGCAAGTACCTCTTTATTTTTTACAAGCTTGAGGAGGATAACATATGCTTGATTATAAGCTCATCCTTTGGATAAGTCCGACTTAGTTTAAATTCGAACCCTAAGAAGGAGTGGTCCATTCCTGTTTGTAATTGAACAAGTCCTTTACTGTCGAAATTTAACAAGTCCTTTAGAGAGTCTGAAAAAACTTAAGAAGACTCCAGGGTTGACCTTTTTCATAAATTTGTGTCTCCCAAGCCCAAAAAAGCATAAAATAATACTTGAGATAACTGCTTGATCTTTTACGACCAAGGAGTACTTTTCGTAATTAGTGCCTATGATCCGAAAAATTAAACAAGTGATCAACGACACATCGTTTTATGACCAATATCGAATTTGAAACGACAAAAACTCGGCAATCTTTTCATGTTTTTACGGTTAGAAAGGGATGTAAGAGGACTGCCTTTTTAGTTCCATTTTAACGAGCTTAAAAAGAAAAACTCGGCAATCTTTTCATGTTTTAGGAGTCAGAAAAGAGCTTAAAGGTGACTCTAAGGTTTCACTTTTTTGTAAGTTTTAACGAGTTCAAAAAAATGATAAAAATGTACTCATGGTTTTCATTTTTTTGTAAGTTTTAATGAGTTCGAAAAAATGATAAAAATGTACTCATGGTTTTCATTTTTTCGTAAGTTTTAATGAGTTCGAAAAAATAAAAATGTACTCATATGGCTGACTTTCAATTTAATTTACGAGCAGGAAAAGACAGAAAGAACTCGGCATTTTCATTTGTTTTACGAGAATGAAAGATAGCAAAATAATATTGGGATCTTCATGAGTTTAACGAGTCTTGAAAATAACTAAAATTGACTCGAGATAGGTTTCATTTTTACAAAAGCTTATAACGGAGAAAAACTATGCTTGAAAGTAGTTTCATTTTTACACAAGCTTGAAACAGAGAGAAAACTATGCTTGATGCCCTCTAAGCATAACTGCTAGAGCGCATGCTCCCCAGCTTCATTTCATTCAACCAGTTGGATGAAATGAAGGTTCAGTTACGAGATCATTTGAAAGACTCGACCTAAAACTGTAAGA
>APFE030045819.1:0-16560 GCA_000404065.3 Pinus taeda | reverse complement strand
TTTTCATTCATATTCTGAAAATGAGAATTCTAATTATGCAAATGTGATCTATGCAAGAGAATTCTCAAACACAGGATGATTCTAATGTAATCTAAGAACCAATCAAGTTCAAGTCAAGAAAATTGGGTGAGAGTTCCAAAGATCAAAAAATAAAAACACTCAAAGGCGATTAACACTCATACACAAACCTCCAAGTAATGACCAAAGGAAATCAAATTAAGAATTTCTCAAACAAGAGACTCAAAACACCCAATTGATAAAAACTTAAAACAAGAATGCCAATGGAATTAACCTAAGAAAAGTTCCTGACAAGTCACGTGCAGATCTGGGCAGAGGCTAAAAACACATTAACAAAACCTAAGCTGACTGAAAGAGAAAATCTTAAGTTTTTCAAAATTTTGACAGGGTCCGCAGGCTCCCAGTTTACCCAGGTGCGGTACCGCTCTGTATGTAAAGAAAAAGTGCGGGTATGTCCGCATTGTGTTACAAGCAGAGGGTGCGGTCCGCTCCCAAAAGTATGAAAAACAAAAAATAATTCAAGATCTACTAAATCTACCCAACTCCACACACCACAAGCCAAAAACAGAAACGAAAACACAGTTTCTCAGGTAAAAGTAAAAGCAAGGAAAAAATCAAGTCCCCAATGGAGTCGCCAATTTGTCACACGGAATGAGTCGATTTTGCGGACAAGTTCGACCTTCCTAGCATCTAAAGATATCTAGTGAAAATCAAGCCAATAAAAAACTATCTTTCTCTAAATATGCAATTAAAAACAAAGGCAAACAAGTGTTTTAGGCCTACCTTGGGTCCAATGCAAGTTTGTGGAAGCCTCGCTCCTTTGATCCAAATGAGCTCCCTTGTAGCAAGTCTGCAAACACAAGCAAGCAAGCAAATTAAAAAGCACCTGAAAAGCCAATGTCATAAAGCATATCCATCATAATGATCAAGGAATTTATGAAACAAACCACATAAGACAATTTGTTGAGAAAAATGAATCTGATTGTATTAATTCAAATCGAAGAAGAACTTTACAACCTATGCCTTGATGTTGTACAAGCTCCTCCTAGGGTCCAACAAGAAGTCTCCTCTACTTTGACAAGTTTCACTCACTTACCAATGAAGCTAAAAGGTATGTGATCTCTCCTCTCAAGCTTAACTAGGAAGTCTCAATTCCATCAGAATTCACCCTTAAAAATGTTCAGCTTCTAACCTCCCTAGCAACCAGCCCAATGCCTTAATTTATAGTGCAATGGAGGCAAGTTACTAGGTCGTCCTTCAAAGGGATAAAGCCCTCCTTCAAAGGGATAGCTCCTCTTATCAAGGGATTAGCTCCTTCTCTTTTGGGATGCATGAACCACCTTGGAGCGAACAATCCACGTCAAAATTCCTTCTAGAATCATCTAGAATTAACCCAAAGTGAGTTTTTTAGAATAAACTTGCACTTTTTTTACTTTCACAGGGGTCCACACCCACCCCTTTATAGACAGAGCGGGAAAATCCACGGGTAACATGAACAAAGGGTGCGAGACCGCAGGTAACACCGAGAGAAAGTGCAGAACCAGAGCTTTATTGATTTTTAATTTCTTTCTCTCATTTTCAAAGCTTGACATGAAGAGATGAGGTCTGAGACTTTCTTAGGAGGACAGTATAATTGATGATAGACCCGCACTGACTGAAAATAGTCATGGTGATGATATTTTTGTGTAAAAAAGTGGCCAGTCAGAAGTCTCGTGCCCACAAGAGTTGAGCACGGTGGTTAACGCCATGATCAGTGGTCGACTGAGGAAATCTGCTACATTATTGGTGTTGGCCTTCTTATACTTGATATTCAAATGGAACTGTTGTAGGTATGGTAACGCGAGCACTGGTGTCGTGCATAGGAGATATTTCAACTCTGTGAATGCCTTCTGTTGAGATTCAGACCAAAAGAAATTTGTTTTTTCTCCACACTTGGTGACTTGACTCAAGGGCCAAGTGATATGAGAAAACCCCAAGACGAACCTGCGGTAAAAGTTGGCAAGACCTAGAAAGCTGTGGAGCTCTGTCAGAGTGGTTGGAGATGGCCAATCCCGAATGACTTGGATCTTGGCTAGATCCACATGCACCCCTTGTTCATCAATAATGTATCCCAGATACTAAACGTGGGTCATGACAAAAGTGCATGTTTCCAAATTGGCACATAGCTCGTGTTGCTGCAGTGTTTGGAGAACTTATCGGATGCAGTGGAGGTGCTCTTCCCAACTCTGGCTGAAGAACATGATGTCATCCAAGTATACCACTACGAGTGAGTTGGTGAATGGCCACAAGATGTCATCCATTAGCCTCATGAAGGTTGTTGGAGCATTCCTTAATCCGAAAGGCATAACCAACCATTTGAAAAGGCCCTCCTTGGCTTTGAAGGCAGTATTCCACACATCAAAGGGTTCGATTGGTACTTGGTGATATCTTGACTTCAGATCGATCTTGCTGAAATATTTTTCCCTCTTTAGTTGGTCCAGGAGGTCATCAATCCATGGGATCAGGTACCTATTATGGACAGTGATCTTGTTCAACGCCTGATAGTTAATATAGAGTCTCCAAGTCCCATCCTTCTTCTGTACCAACACGATTGGGCTCCCAAAGGGTGATGAACTCAGACGGATGTGACCTTTCTGTAGCAGCTCTTGAATATACCTCTTGATTTCATCGTTCTCCAGAATGGAGTATCGATAGATTGGTCTATTGGGTAGTGGCGCACCTAGGGTCAGATCGATGGAGTGCTTGACCTGATAGTGCAGAGGAACCCTTGCGGGGGAGGTGAAGATGTCCTCATACTCCTCCATGACATTGTCCATCTGTAGTTGTCGTGGGGAGGGGCCTTGTCTAGAGATCATGGCCATCGTCTTCTTCTTTCCTTGAGGGAGTATCATCAGGAAAACAAATTTCCTGGTTTTTGAAATGAGCTTACTGCATTGTTTTGCAGTAACCAAAGAGATAGTTGTAGGCGGTGCTACCTCCAGTATCATGTACAACTTATTTCCCAATGTAACAATAATGGCATGGGGCCTTGGTTCATACACAACATGTTGCTTCCACAAGTATGGTTGTCCTAATAATACATCACAAACTTCAAAGGGAGCAATTTCACACAATACCTCATCCGTAAGGGGCTTGATGTTGTATGGAAGGTGACATTACTGGCTCATGCGAAGATCCCGTCCTTGATGAAGCACCCGATGGTGTACGGTTGTGGATGTGTTGTGGTCGGTAAACCCAACCGCTTCACGACCTCTACTGAAATGAGGTTCTTTTGGATCCCGCTATGAACAATGAACTATAGCGGGGAGCCCTTTACCCACATCTGGGAGTGGAAGAGACACTCGTCCTCCTCTGGATCTTCGGGTTCCTCCTTCTGTATCTTCGTGGTGAGAACGGTGGTGTTACACAGTAATTTGTCACCATCCCTGCTACCCCTTCTCCCGCACCTTGGAGTACTTATTCCAGGACCTGTGAGAAGTGACATGACCTAGAAACACTTGCATTATATTCCCCAAGACATGAACTTCATATACCCTGAAGACACCTTCTGCAAAATACCCATAAAAATAGCCCTTTTTCCATTAGCGTGGTTTCACTGTGTATCACTCGCGCCAATGGGGGAAATTCTCCAAAGAGGGCGCGCTAGCTGGTGCTCTGTCTCAGAGTCACACTTGCGCTAGCCCAATTGGGTAAAGTTTTTAACAAACAAACTTACGAAGTTTCTTCCTAACCCACTCATGAACTGAATCTATATTGAGTTGGTTTAGTTTGGCTTCGAATCTCCATTAGAGGGAAGTAGTTCTCCACCTCTCATGGAAGCTTCTTAGTGATAAAGCCAATCCTAGGAATATTGTAGATGATCCTAACTCCTTCCCCTCTATCTATAAAAGCTTGTCCTTTTGCCTTTGACAAGCTAGTTCTGAGTGCTAGTTTTGAAGTCCCAAAGTCTGAGAATTGCTAAGCTCATGCTACAAGAAGCCTTCTTCATTCCCATGAGGCTAAATCTTAAGTAAGGAGATTCTTGTCCAAGTAACCAAGGAGAGAGAGGCTTGTTCCCCATTCCCAACAAGCTTTTCAAGGCATGTGCTGCTGATCACCCAACCAAAGGAGGATTTGACGTCAGAACTATGGTTGTATTCTTCTTTGTTTATCAATAATAGATGACTATCATTATGGTTCCACTCTTATTGTCTTTGTAATGATGATTGAGTTATGTCCTTTCTGACTGATATATAGTTGCATCTATTGGATTTTATGCTTGTGTTTGTGTCGTTCTTTGCATGTGCAGGTGTCCGTTCACGGGGATCGTGGGGATCGTGACCAGCCGGAGCAAAGGAATGGGAGCGACGACTCTTCTACAAGCACTAGCGTTGGATTCCAGGTAGGATCTCATCATTGGTCTTTGATTTGCAATTAGGAACCTACGTGTTAGCGTTGTTTGATTGTTGCTAGACCCCATTTGGGCTAGTAGGGATCGCCTCTATCCGCAGAGGGGATTTACCTCCACAACAATTTGGCGACTCTGCTGGGGAGTTGGCTTTTTTTCTTGTTGTTTGTTTTGTCTTATTGTTTGATTTGTAAACTTTAGATGGAGCCTGAAGTACGGCCAGATAGCCTTCGAAATGCTATTGCTCTGCATTAGCGAAGTAGATCAATGCCACTTCAGTCCATCTCTGGTTTGGTTTACGAACTTGACGGCTTGGAACTTGCCTTGTTTCTTGGTTTTCCCTGCTATTAGCCTTCTGGGTTGAGTTCTTGTGCTGCTTCTTGCCCCTTGGTGCACCTGGATACTGTTGACCTAGATTTGGCTCGTTTGTTTTTTATTTTTGCATAGCATACTTGACTGGCGCACTTTTATAGCGTTACAGTCGCACCAATTGGTGCTAGTTGCTCATTGACAACCCACGCCAATCCGTGAAAGGTGCTAGTTTCAGCCTGACAGTCATGCCAGGCCTGGGAAATTTTGAAGTTTGCTTGGTTTTGAGCCTCCTGAGCTTGGTTTTTGTTCTGGGTACCTTTTTTCGACTGCTTAAGTGTGTTGGAGTCTTGTTTGACTGGTTTTGAGTCTCTTTTTTGAGAAATTCTTAATTTGATTTCCTTTGGTCATTACTTGGAGGTTTGTCTCAGTGTTTTCACAATTTTGCATCTTTTTGCTTTTTGCTAAATTGTGTATAAGTGTTAATCGCCTTTGAGTGTTTTTATTTTTGATCTTTGAAACTCTCACCCAATTTTCTTGATTTGCACTTGATTGGTTCTTAGATTACATTAGAATCATCTTGTGTTTGAGAATTATCTTGCATAATTAGGATTCTCATTTTCAGAATATGAATGAAAAATGTGCATAGATTACATTTGCATACTTTTCAAATGAATTGTGCATAGATTACAATTGCATAGTTTACATTCTAAAAAATCAATCGTAGATTTAGATTAGTTTTCTTTGATTTGAATTTACATATTTTTATGCTTGTTTCAAACACACAAAAATAAAAATAAAAAATGTTTTGGAATTGATTGCATTAGTTTTTCATGATGAAATTAGTGCATTAGAGAATTTGTTATATTTTCTCTTAGTGATCATTTTTGCATTGTTGGAAGTGAATGGAAACTCTCTCCTTACTTTAGTTAGCATTCATCGAATGAAATGATATATTGTGGCATATAGTTTGCATTTAGGAAATTTTGAGACATTACATACGGTAGGGCCTGAAAACTAAAACATAATACAAGGTCAACTTTAAAATGAACTGAACGAATCTAACAACACATTGGAACATAACACACACTTTTTAGAGGTCTAGGCTAGAGACGTGCTCCGGCGTCGTTAAACCTAGTCACTTTTGTTTCCACTCAAGGTTGGGTGATTCCTCCTTTTGTGACTCAATAGTGGTCTAGTACGGATTGTGCTCCCACGTACCGTCGAGTATATGGGGAGACCCCACTAGGTTATCATCTTTTATCCATAGGAAGCTGTTTCTTCCACCTTACGACCCATAACGCGTTGAACATAGCATTCATGAAGATTAACTACCGTACGGAAATTCCTTGGTTTTCATACGATTGCCAAGGTGTATATGCAATTTTACGAATTGTCTAGTAAACCTTTTGCCTAGTTCTCCAGAGTAATCACTTTTGATCCTTTTCGGACTCCCTAAAAGAAAAGGCTCATCTGAGCATTTGTCACTTTGGGCTCATTAAACATTCGAAGGAGACTAGAGTCATCTTTTTGTCCTTTTCTCGACTCTTTAAAGATGAAAAGGTCAAGTTATGTCCTTGTGTCTTAAAATTTATTCGCCTGTGATCACACGCCCCGTTAGATTTTGTTTGTTGGTCATTTGATTGTGTGTCTTGACTCTTTTTTGGCCCCGTGTGTGTGATTTTTAGTTTTGGATGGCAACTTTTCCAGAGTTCACCAACCCAAGAATCCCCTCTGAAGGGAATCCTGGTCATTTTCCTCCTTTTGGGAATGTTGGTGCTCCTTACGTGGCAACGTTGTCCCTTCCTGGGTTAACTATTGGGTTGCCTATTTGGTTGTTCTTGACCTATGTGGTCCATAATGTTTCAACCATTGGTCAATTAGTTCTTCCACCCAAACAACATCATGTTGATTCCAAGGTGGACCTCTCCCCTTCTTTGCCTGTTTCTACGTCTTCATCTTCTACTTCACTTGGTGAAAGTCTAGATTCAAGCAACTAGGTGGCTATGAAGAAGAAGAAGAAGATGAAGAAGAAGAAGTCGCCTAAGAGAGAGGCTAAAAGTGCAACTGTTGCCCCAAGTACAGCTCAGGTCGGAACTCCTTCTGCTCCTCTGCGGAAGGTTAAGTTTCCTTGTAAATTGTGCAAGGGAGACCATCTTCTCCGTGATTTTCCTGGCCTTCCTAAGGTCTTAGAAGTATGGTCTCATGATCTGGCCTGTCCCTCGTCGCCCTCTGAAGCTCATGGCGATGTTACCATATCAACTGGAAATGGTAAGAAGAAAGGGAAGATTCGATTCCCCTGTAGGCTATGTGAAGGCAACCATCTCCTTCACCTTTGTCTGCTCATGGATAAAGCTTCTGCTGTCTTGGAAAGTCTTACAACTTCTTCACCCCAACTCCCCGTTGGTTATCAGAGGTTCTCTTCAGATCCTCTCCCTGTCGACAAAGAGATTGATTTAGATCCTTCTCTTGTCCATCCACCTCTTTCTGAACCTGGCTATGCTAAGCCTGTTCGGGACCAACCATTGGTCGGAGAGAGTGTCAACTTGGGTTCACTGCCTGTTGACCACTCTGTTTCAGAAGAGAATCATGCTCATGTTCTTCTCATCTCGTCAGATTCTCCTGAGTCTGAAAGTGACTCTCCTATCCCAGCTGATCCCGA
This sequence comes from Pinus taeda, assembly GCA_000404065.3. Lineage (NCBI taxonomy): Eukaryota > Viridiplantae > Streptophyta > Pinopsida > Pinales > Pinaceae > Pinus > Pinus taeda. Next base: position 9,184 of record APFE030045819.1, on the reverse strand, counting down.
GATTCCTTCTTCGGAGCAGGGGGGCAATCATATGATTCCCCCACCAAGTAGTTCAGTCGTTTCCTTCGACTAGAGTCACCTGACTGCTTTCCGCCTTCCATCCCATGTGCCTTTCCAGATTATAGTACATGCCTATGATAAGGCAGTACCTGGCACTGTCTTGGATGAGGGTGCATCTGTCAGTCTTATGCCTTCCACTACTTGGCAAGCTTTGGGCTCCCCACAGCTGGTGCCGGTCGCGCAGAATCTGATGGCATTTGACGGAGGAACCAATCAACCATTAGGGATCCTTCCAAAGTTCCCTATTACTTTGGGAGGCAAAACTGTCTGTATTGACGTACTGGTTACCCAAGGTGCTTTAGATTTCAGTCTTCTCCATTGTCGTGACTATGTTTATGCCATGGGGGCCCTTGTCTCTTCACTTTTCCGTGTGGTTTGCTTTCCACACGACGGAAGGATGGTGACTATAGATCAATTATCATTCTTTAGTCCCCCGGTCCCTCCTGTGTAGTTGTCGATCAATTATCATTCTTTAGTCCCCTAGTCTCGACCGTGTAAAGACGAAAAGATCGTCAGGCCCTTGTCGTTTCAGGCTTGTTAACGGTTACGAAACGACGTGGTTTTGATCGCTTTTTTACTTTTTCAGGTCGAAGTCACTAATTATGAATATTGATGTCGCCGTCGTGCATAGTGTCCTCAAGGCATTGGGTCTTGACTTCCAAGATGTGATCCTTCCACCGAGAGTGGCACTCTTGGAAGCTATGACTTCCTATTCATCATGATGAAGTTCGTACGGAGCATGGTTCACTTTCCTATGTCAAGCTCCTTAAAAAATGGAACTAGGTCTAGGCGGAGCATAGTTCACTTTCCTATGTCAAGCTCCTTAAAAAATGAAACTAGGTCTGGTCGGAGCATAGTTCGCTTTCCTATGTCAAGCTCCTTAAAAAATGAAACTAGGTCTAGTCGGAGCATAGTTCGCTTTCCTGTGTCAACCTCGTTAAAAAATGAACCACGGATCCTGGAGCACAGTTCCTTGTCTTGTGTCAAGCTCGTTAAAAAATGAAACAAGGGTTATGAGGATAGTTCTTGATTCTGTGTCAACCTCATTAAAAAATGAAACAACTCCCTTTCCAAATCGAGTCTTTTGATTAAGATCTCATAAAATACAAGTTAAGTCTTTCCTAGATCTCGAAAGTGAACCTTCATTCCATCCACTTTGTTGAATGCAATGACGCTTGGGGGGCATGTACCTCAATTTGAGTCATTATGCTGGGAGCATGCGAACTTATAACAAGCATAGTTTTTCATTTTAAGCTTGTGTAAACATGAAACCGAATCCAAGCAAAGTTCTCCATGGTTCAAGCTTGTGTAAAAATGAACCCATACCTAATTCACATCTTGTGATTGCCGCCTATCCGCTAAATCCTATTAGATGAGTCTTGGTCGTTTTCATTCCATCGCCACCATCTCTTTGGCCGATCATATGCTTTGACTTGGTTGTTTTACCTTTCCTGAGGGACTGCAGTTAAGAGTGGTTTGTTAGCCAGCCTCTTGACCATTACATGTTTTGAGCAGTTCCACCATTGCCAGAACTAGTTGCTACCCTTTATACCACTCATTCCTCTAGGATGAATCACCTTTAAGCTCTTTTCTGACTCATAAAATATGAAAAGATTGCCGAGTATTTTTCCCTTTTTGACTCGTTAAAGAGAATAAAAATGGAGGTCTTCTTTCAGCTCTTTTCTGACCGTCTAAATGTGAAAAGAATTCCGAGTTATTCCTCTCGACTCGCTAAACGTAAAAGAGAGGCAGTCGTCTTTAAACTCTTTTCCGACTGTGTAAAGGCAAAAATATCGTCGAGCCCTTGTCATTTCAGGCTCGTTAACGGTTACGAAACGACGTGGTTTCGATCGCTTTTTTACTTTTTTTAGGTCAAAGTCACTAATTATGAAAATTGCTCCTCGATCGTAATGATCGAGCGGTTCTTTTGAGCATTGTTTTATACTTTTTCAAGCTCGAGAGACGCAACTTTACGAAAAATCACATCCCTGGAGTTTACTTTTCTGTTGTCTTTTCAAACTCTCTAAACATGAAAAGACGCCGAGTTATTCCTTTGTCAGACTTGTTAAAGCTTAATGACATCGGATTCCGTCAAAATGACACCTCTCAAGCATATGCCATCCCCGTCAAGCTTGTCATCAGAAAATAACCGGGGTACTCGCCAGAAATGGTGGGGAAAATGGAACCACAATTATTGTCGTGTTGGCAGTATGTCGCTCTTGAACATGGCACTTGTCTGCATTCGTGTCTGGGTGGGGACATCTCCTCTCGTTTTTCACTTGCCTCCATGGGTTTGGGTAATCCTGTTTGACCTCTCATCTGCTCGTTGCCTCGTCACCATGACCTCTGATCATTTGATGTCAAATACTGCCAAGTCCATTGTCGTGTCACCGATATGTTCAAGAAAAGTTGATCTTTGCAGAATAATCAACCTCCCTTTGATACCTCACATAATCCTGATTCACAAACATCTTATCCTTCTCTGTCTCGTGTCGATGATGTGGGAAACATTATGGCCCACCTACGATCAAGGTCACTTCCTGTCAACTTCATCTCATTATCCAGGAATTTGACTTAGAGACTCCCTTCAGGTGCCTTGGAGCCTGCATGCGTCAATGGCAAGTTCTTCGTGTTCGACGCGAGGTTTTCATCATTGACCTCCGATCGAATGATTCTACGGGTGTTCGACGCCGGCTCATTGATTCGCATGCCGTAGATTGTACCTATAGTACCTTGAGGGCCATTATCATTATTGGTGGTACCTCTCGCGTCTGTTAACAGTTTTCATCATTGACTGGTAATCAGACGATGTTCTTGCATGTTTGACTTTGACTCCCATATTCACATGCTTGAACTTGTACTTTGTTCGGGTCGAGATGGAGCGCAAGACCCTGTATTTTGTCTGTTGAAATCCAGGTTGCAATTTTGTGGATTATTATGATCATTACATGACGCATTCACTGGATGGCTGCGACCATGCCTGAGTCTATTTATCAATCCTTATTGGATGGCTGCGCCCATACCCTGGATCTAGTTTTTATGTACTCTGCTATGGATGGCTGCGCCCATACCACATACATCATGTACTTGAGATATCAGTTGTACTTCTTCACGCAAGTTCTTCGGCGGCAATGTTTTCAGTTGGCCATGTTCTTGTAAATCATTTCACCCCTCTCTCTCTCGGGTCTCATGCTTTAGGGGGCATTTGTTACACAGTAATTTGTCACCTTCCCTGTTACCCCTTCTCCCGCACCTTGGAGGACTTATTCTGGGACCTGTGAGAAGTGATATGACCTGGAAACACTTGCATTATATTCCCCTAGACATGAACTTCATATACCCTGAAGACACCTTCTACAAAATACCCATAAAAATAGCCCTTTTTCCATTGGTGCAGTTTCACTGTGTATCACTCGCGCCAATGGGGGAAATTCTCCAAAGAGGGCGCGCCAGCTGGTGCTCTGTCTCAGGGTCACACTCGCGCTAGCCCAGTTGGGTAAAGTTTTTAACAAACAAACTTACGAAGGTTCTTCCTAGCCCACTCATGAACTGAATCTATATTGAGTTGGTTTAGTTTGGCTTCGAATCTCCATTAGAGGGAAGTAGTTCTCCACCTCTCATGGAAGCTTCTTAGTGATAAAGCCAATCCCAAGAATATTGTAGATGATGCTAACTCCTTCCCCTCTATCTATAAAAGCTTGTCCTTTTGCCTTTGACAAGCTAGTTCTGAGTGCTAGTTTTGAAGTCCCAAAGTCTGAGAATTGCTAAGCTCATGCTACAAGAAGCCTTCTTCATTCCCATGAGGCTAAATCTTAAGTAAGGAGATTCTTTTCCAAGTAACCAAGGAGAGAGAGGCTTGTTCCCCATTCCCAACAAGCTTTCCAAGGCATGTGCTATTGATCACCCAGCCAAAGGAGGATTTGACGTCAGAACTATGGTTGTATTCTTCTTTGTTTATCAATAATAGACGACTACCATTATGGTTCCAATCTTATTGTCTTTTGTAATGATTGAGTTATATCCTTTCTGACTGATATATAGTTGCATCTATTGGATTTTATGCTTGTGTTTGTGTCGTTCTTTGCATGTGCAGGTGTCCGTTCACGGGGATCGTGACCAGCAGGAGCAAAGGAACGGGAGCGAAGCCTCTTCTATAAGTATTAGTGTTGGATTCCAGGTAGGCTCTCATCATTGGTATTTGATTTGCAATTAGGAACCTGCGTGTTAGCATTGTTTGATTATTGCTAGACCCCATTTGGGATAGTAGGGATCGCCTCTGTCCGCAGAGGGGATTTACCTCCACAATAGGTGGCATTGGGCTTCACATCGATAATTTGCTTCCCTTTGTCATTCCCCTTGTTAGGTTTTGACTCAGAGTTGGAACATGCATCTGATTCTGAAACCTTTAGCTTAGCCACCAGTAATTGCTTGGCCTAACACTCACTTGTGTAGTGAGTGGAGCGCTTATGGAACTCACACCACTTTCCCATGTCCTTTTTCAGCTTCACCACATTGTTCTTTACTTGCAGCGTTGGTGGGTTGTCTTGGGTCATCCCGCCTTAGCTTTGTCCTTTGTTCTATGGTTTGGGGGCACCCTTCCCATGCTTCAAATTCGCAGATCCAAAGTCTCACTTCTTCTGTTTAAACTTTTGCTCGACCTTGATGGCATATTGGTATGTTGTACCGAGCGAGGGGATGTTTAGGAATTCTATTTTATCCTCGATGTACTTGTGCAAGTAGCTGCGGTATTTGAGTAGCAAATGCTACTTCGAATCTTTGATACCCAACTTTGTGTGAAGGGTATGGAAAGTATTGGTAAACTCTGGTACATCTTGGTCCCTTCCTTACCGCAGCGTGGTCCACTTTATGTATTGATCCTCATAGCTTTTGACAGGGTAGTACTGCTCCTTGATGGCATCCTGGAATGAATCCCAAGTGGGTGAGGCTGAAAATAGTGAGCCTGTACTTTCATGCTTCAGCTCGCAATAGGTTTCCCACTAGTCCTTGATGTAGGGGGATGCTTTGAGAAGAGTGAAAATAATCATTTCCTGACTGGAAAAATCATGAACAGAAAAATAACCCTCAAACAGATTTAACCATTTATATATAACTTCTGTGTCTATTTGATCCTCGAAGATGGGGATTTCCAAATTAACTTGTACCTTAAAGGGCGTGGCATTTCCAGAGGAGCTACTAGAAGTCGATGCATCGCCTCTGGGTAGTTACTTAAGGATCTAGGAAAAATTGCCCATCATCATGTTCCTTTGTCACTCGAGGGCTTCTTCAAGCAAGATTTTGATAGGATCTCCTGCTCCCTTGTCTTTCTTTTCATCTGGCATGGGAGGCCATCAGGATTTGCAGGGCTGGTCTTGCAAAGGGTCGAGCAGTTCAATCCCTAACTTCTTATATCCCGACCTTGTTGGGGACATGCAAAGAAAAACAGAGAAGAAAAGTGGACCGCTCTGATACCACTAATCTGGATTTAAATAGGAACGTAACAAATCACAAAGATAACCATAAACACAAAGATGTAGTAGAAATAACACTTCATTTCATTAGTGTAAAATACTGAAATATGGTTACAAACAGAGATGGAAATAAACCAGCTAGGGCAGTGGTAGCTCATCTCTAAGAAGATATGTGGCGGGTACATGCCTCTAAACTATGTTACAATGAGGCCCTAAGGCCTATTTATTGTTGAGAACCAATGGAAAACCCTAAACATCCAAAAACCTAACCCTAGAAGATGAAATGCCAAACTATGGGCCCCATTTGGGTAAATTGGTACATCAACTTCCCGGGGTCGTAACTTTGGCATATGATCTTTGTTTGATGTGCACAATATCTCGTTAGAAAGGTCTATCCGAGAACTACAACTTTGTGAAGAGAAACATCAGTCCATGGACCCATGTTGCTCCTAGTTTTCCCAAAAAACGTTGTTTAGGGCCTCAAAACGGCTCCGAAAGTTTAGGACCCAAAAAACTGCTAAAAATAGTAAGTTGTGCTGCAATTAAGGAAACTGAAAAAGCTGAGAGAAACAATGGTGGGGGTCCAAGTGGATTTGGCAAGTGGTAACAAATAACCACCTGGATCAAAAGGTGTTGAAAAGACTTAATATGAAAAATGCAAAACTAATTAGTATACCTTTTGCTAGCCATTTCAAACTAAGTAAGGAGGTGTGTCCCAAGACTTAGGAAGAAATGGCTTATATGTCTAAAGTTCCGTATGCATCAGCAGTTGGAAGCTTAATGTATGCAATGGTCTACACAAGGCCTGATATTGTACATGCAGTGGGAGTTGTAAGTAGGTACATGAACAATCCAGGAAAATAACATTGGATGGCAGTGAAGTGGATTCTTAGGTATTTGAGAGGTACCAAAAATCAAGCATTATGCTTTGGTGGTTCAAACATTGCTCTATAGGGATATGTTGATGTAGATATGGCAGGGGATAGAGATAACAGGAGGATCACAACATGTTATGTGTTTACTGTAGGTGGAACAACTGTCAGTTTAGTTTCAAAACTGCATATTGTTGTTGCACTCTCAACAACGGAAGCAGAGTATGTTGTTGCTACAGAGGCTAGTAAAGAAATGATTTGGTTACAAAGGTTTCTGGATGAATTAGGTAAGAAGCAGGAGTTGGGTAGTTTATACAGCGATAACCAGAGTGCCATACATCTTGCAAAGAACTCTGCATTTCATTCCAAGACTAAACATATACAGCTCAAGTACCATTTCATATAGTCAGTGTTGGAAGATGGACAGTTGAAGCTGGAAAAGATACACACTAGCTAGAATACTGCAGATATGTTAACAAAAGTTGTAACCAGGGAGAAACTGAGATTCTACTCAGTTTCAATTGGTCTTCAAGTATGATGAAGAAGATGAGAAACAATCAGGTCCAAAGTGGAGTCATTGTCCAACAAATGAAGCAACAGTGGAGTTGCTATAATCAGTATCCAAGTGGGATATTGTTGGGTGTGGAGCCTGATTATCTTCTTTATTCAGACGTATCACCCCATTGGACCCCAGTTCTTAATGTGGTGGAAATGTCACCCATAATATTTGTGCTACAAGGGGGGTCCATGGGGGGCAACAATGATTCTTAAGAGTCCCCCTGGCAGGGGATCGGGGGCAGCACCCCCCAAGCTAAAACTAGATGTAAAATTGCCTTGTAAAATGTTGTAATTTCGTAGTCAATCTAGGCCATTCATTAGGCGAAGATCTGACAATAGATGTTATGTTTAATTTAGGGTTTTTTTCCATAGAAGGAAACCCCTCACTATATATGAGGGAATTGTATTACATCTATGTAGGTCTATATTCTAAGTGAGAAAGAGAGAGGAGATTGAGCGAGAGAGAAGAGGGAATTACAACGGATCTGTTGTAGGTTGTATCTCTTCAGTTTATTGGATAATATAAAAGGAAGGATTGGATGTTTCTCCTTGGACGTAGCCCAAATTGGGTGAACTAAGTATATATGTGTCTCTCTTGTTTTATGTGTTTTTTGTGTTTATATTTCTGCAATATTTTGTGTGTTCCATTGCTCTATAATATATAATTTTCTAGCAATTGGTATCAGAGCTGAAGGTCTATTTGGTTGATAAACTTGCATGAGAAAAGGGTTCCTAGTTCAAGTGGGAGAAATGGTGGAAGATGGTAGGTCTAGGGTAAACAAATTTAACAGCCAAAACTACCAACTATGGAAGATGCAGATGGAATATTATTTGTACGAGAAAGATCTGTACCAACCATTGAGCAGAAAGCAAAAGAAGCCGATGAGTATGACAGACACAGAATGGGATATTTTTGATAGAAAGGAACTTGCAACAATACGGCTATGCCTAGTGACATCGGTAGCATTTAATATTTCAAACGAAATGAAAATGGAGGGTTTAATGTCGTCATTGAACAAACTATATGAAAAACCCTTAGCCTCAAATAAGGTATTTCTTATGAAGCATTTATTTAATATGAAAAAGTCAGAAGGTGGATCTGTTGTTGATCATTTAAATGAATTTAATACAGTTACCAGTCAGTTAAGTTTTGTAGGGGTAACTTTTGATGATGAAGTCAGGGATCTGTTATTTTAATGCTCATTGCCAAAAAGTTGGAATGGTTTAGTTATGTCCATTAGTAACTCTGTCTCTAGATCTAGTACTTTAAAATTTGATGATGTTGTTGGTGAAATCCTTAGCGAGGAAATGTGACGGAAAAGATCCGGTGAGACATCAGGTAATGCTTTGAATGTAGAGACTAGGGGAAGAAAAATGGAAAGAGGAAAGATCCCAGGATATCATAGTAAGTCAAGGAAAGACAAATCCAAGTCCAAATCGGGGAGAGTGTGCTGGAAATGTGGGAAGAAAGGACACTTGAAGAAAGAATGCAAGTCTCGGAAGGGAAAGGAAGGAGACGCACAACAAGAAAACAATCATGAAGTGAATGTGACAGGTGATATGTTGCAAGATTCTTTGATTATTTCATTAGAAAATATTATTGATGCCTAGGTGGTAGATTCAGGGGCCTCATTCCATGCCATACCTGGTAGGAAACATTTTCATGATTATGTTCAAGGAGATTTTGGACAGGTTCGATTGGATGATGATAAACCCTATAAAATCATTGGAATGGATATAGTTTTCATAAAACAACAGAATGGAAATCAATGGCTATTGAAGGAGGTAAGGCATGTTCCAGATGTGAAGAAAAATATGATTTCAACAGGGCAGTTGGGAGGTGAAGGTTATGTAACTACTTTCATAGATAAAACCTAGAAGGTCACTAAAGGATCCCTGGTAATAGCAAAAGGAGAAAAGGTTGGTACATTGTATTTATGCAATGGTATTTCTAATTCTGTTAATGCTTTAGCCTCTACAGGAGAAGGTACAACATTGTGGCATCATAGGCTCAGGCACATGAGTGAGAAGAGGATGCAAATTCTTCACTCAAGAAATTTGTTGCTAGGTTTGAAGCATGCTGATTTAAAATTCTATGAGAATTGTGTTTATGGAAAACATAAGAGAGTCAGATTCCTCAGAGTCGGGAAAGAAAAGAAGAGCGAAAAATTAGAGCTTGTGCATACAAATGTATGGGGACCTGCTCAGGTATCATCTCTTAGTGTC
>APFE030045810.1:0-10330 GCA_000404065.3 Pinus taeda | reverse complement strand
TATATACATATATTATGTCAAGCTAGTCGCAAAATTAACTTAGAACCTTGACTCAACTAGAGAGTTGATCAACTTTATAATATCATTTCTAGAATTGCTTGGGATCGTCATGTAAGTCAACTAGCCCCTCCAACATCTCCCCTGCCCTTAGTATTTTCTTTGTGACAAAGAAGGGAATATTTGGAGTCTTACAAAATTTGATATACCATAAATTAAAAAATGTAAACCTTTATAAAGAAATAAAAATTCGTCAAGAAGGGTGGTTGGCTAATTAGGAGATCTCGTTATGTGGTCACGATAACTTCTTTAATTACATCTGCAAGATTTAAAATGTGAATTATTATTCTTTTCCCTTCCTTGGTTGGTCGATTGAAACCTTTAACTTCAATTTCCCGATTGTGATGTTGTTGTTGAGAAGAGAGATTGTTTCCTAAAATTAAAATATATATATATGTCCAACTTTTCTACATGAATAAACAGGCCTTGCTAGAAAATTTGAACAAGGAACAATAGATTTCTTATACTCCTAGCGAATGTCAACAAGGAGAAAGTTATCCAAACAATTATATGAGACAAAGAATAAGTTAGAAATGATTATGGATAGCTAAAGACCCATACGAATAAGGAAGTGGAAAATCCCACATATATTTAATAGGATACTCAATTAACATATTTAATGCTTAAAGTAGTTAGGTATAACAAAATAAGCGTGTTTAGTTCTCATTATTTGGGAATTAAATCACGCTTGAAGAGGAATGGGCATGACTAAGTAGAGCGAAAAATGAGATAATATTAACGAATACTCTATGAGCTCTCGGTAGAATAAACAATGTTCCAATGTAAATAAGCCCAATAATTTTCCATGTAGTATACAATTTTTTTTGGGGCAATATTTAGAGTGGGTTAATATTCCATGGTTTTTCAAAATAAAAGATAAGAATAGTTGTCAATTTTGACATTTTTTTAATTTATTTTCTCAACGTTTATACTTTAAAACTATTTTAACTTCAAAATCATTAGAACTCTTAATATTTATGCAAAAATATCATTAAAAACTTTATATTATGCATATTATGGGGTACTAATGTTAGACAAGGTTTATAAGCTTTAAAATAAATTTCCATCCTTGAAATTTTTGCTACTAGATAGAACCCTTCGAGAAGAAAGAAAAAAATGGTGCAATTGTGGAAAATATATAAAAGAATGAAGTGAGTAACAAAGAAGAATAACTTGAGACATTGTTGAATAAAACTAACATGTGGGGAATAACTAACAAGGGATAAATTTGTGGGTCTTTTAATGCTTGCATGTTGGGAGCCTCTGGGACATAGTAACAATGAAAATCCACAATGCGAAGGGTGTGTAAATTTCATGATATTTTTTCTTTGAAATGATGAAAGACAATTTAGGATGCATAAATGTAGTTATATTACAAGTTAGTGAAAGGAAAAATGGATGCTTCTTTTATTCCATTAAAGTTTTTTATGCATGTACAAGTTTATTTCACCTTCATGGCTTCTTTTCATCAAAAGGAGAACTACAGAGTTTCTCATTGTACATATATAATAAAAATATGAACATTTTTAGTAGAATAGTTGCAATAGGAGGTGATGTAGGTGTTACCTATCCTAAACAATGTGTATTGTTGAACAATTATCTCCTTCTTAATGAAAAGTATTATCTTTCAAATTGAGTGTATACCTATTCTATTAGATTTCTATATACTTTAATGTTTTTCCTAGAATATATTTATTAATTTGTGAATGATCATCAAAAAATATATTTTTACATTGTAATATGATTCTCTTCCAAATCGCGTGGAAGGTGTTTTTCATAGCTCATGCCAATTCAAAGGGGGATTTTCGTGAATAATGAGGTTAGAGAAACATTAATATGTGTATAATGGTGTCAACATGTTTTGGTTTGTATCCTTTAAATTCCATTACTAAATAAATAAATTTGAATGCATTTGAGATTTGCATAATTTCAATAGAAAAATATCTCATATACTGTACATATAAGTGAAAATCAGTGAAGCCATTGCATTGAAATCAACAACACCTTAGATCTCAAAAAAAATCCTCAAAATTTAACTTAGAATTGAGAAGAAAAAACGAAAACAAAAACAAAACAAAACAAAAAAATATTAGAAGAAATCATATTACAAATATAAATATTAGTGATTAGAAAAATGGGAATGCATAATTTACAAATCTGAAATGCATATAAATAAATATGTGAAATCATATTTATAATTCTTTAATTTTGTTATGTTGATAGTGTGTATCCCTTGATAGGATTTCTATAATTTTAATTTAATTATCAATAATAAATAGGTTGATGCTAGAGATTCAATAATCAATAATTAATATTTTTAATATTACTCTTTAATAGAAGGTTAAGACTTATTTAAAATGTAATTATGATCTCCATTCCTTCTGAATTTAATAAAAAAAATTATTTCCAAATTAATTTAAAATCATACATATCATATAGAATTATTTGACTATAAAAATGATTTTTATTGCTTTATTATACACTATTGTGACCATATAATCAAATGATTGAATAATTCACATATAGCCAATCAATCTATGATAAGAATCAAAGCATAACCCCATATAACATATATGCCATTAACGAATTTTAAAAATTATAAAAGTTAACTAAACTATATATTTATTATTGTTATTATTATTGGAGTTATATAAAAATATGTTTATCCATGTAGTTTCACCCCACAATTATTATGGAAATCCTTTAATTGGAAACATGTCTTCTTACATTACCATGGCTTAGAAATACTGCATTCCCAATATGATGTGTCGATATGCCATTTTATTAAATTAATTAATTTGAGGAAATTTAATTAATAGAGTATACCTAATTTTGGTAGAAATCTTATCATTGATATGTCAATAATACAATGAATATTCCAACATATTCCACGGGGTTTAAATATCTACGATTGGCCTAATGATTAAATTATAACTATGGAAGATTTATTCTTACTATTGAGCATATTTATAGGAATATCTATTTTGTAATTTATTTCCAATTGAAGTTAAAAGAAAATATTAACATAAAATTAAGACAAACAAGGGAAGACATATAAATCAAATGGATGGAAGTCAAAATAAAATTCAATCCGTGATAACCATCAAAATGGGTACCATATTATTCCTATCACATTTCATAGCTTAAAAAAACAATATAAATTACAATAAATATAATTTAATTACAAATTATATTTTGGTTATTTATAAAAATAAATAAACTTGCATGCATATTTCAACAACAACAAAAAATCTTATTGGAAAATTTTAGTAGTGAAATATGTCAATATTACTATGAATGTTCAAACATATTCCATGGGGTTTAAATATATTCCATCAACCTAAGAATTAACTTATAACTATGACGATTAGCATAATTACCGTCTTATGTACTAATTGTTGGACTGCAAAAGGTGGATCATTAATTCTTATTGTAATGTTTATATTTTGTTGTTCTATTTCCTAGTTATAACATTCCAACCAAATCCCCATTTCATGTTTTTCTCTCTATAGCTTAATATTGTTACTATCCAACTTACTATGTCATCAAACCTAGAATGCCTGGATGAAACTTTGTCACTATCAGTTTGCTTGGATCAGGTTTTATATTGATCATCATTTTCTTCTATAATTGTTATCATAGTAACATCGGGTGAATTCCTGTTGTGTTTGGTTGACTATCCTTCGTCCTCTGCCTATGATGAGCTTCCTTCTATATTGAGTTTGTCTAGAGTCGATTTTTTATGTTCCTGTGTTTGCTGAACTACCATCATTTTCTATAGTCATCCTTCAATGAATACATATTTTCCATGTCCAAGAAACTGCAAGACGTCACGCCCAATAGATTTTTCTAGAAATTGTTCTAATTCTCTAGGCTTCTTTTCTTTTATACCCTTTATAGGGTATCCTCAAAAATATTCCATGCGATTGAGTGTAGATTATATTGTTATTGTGGGTCTTCTAGTTGAATACCTAGAAAGATTTCATTCCCATTTATTGTATATGTTTATGTCCCTATTGTTTTCCAACTCCGTGAGTCTTCGCTTGCAATATTCTTATGATATTATGTCGCAGGTACTATGAGGTCAAATTTAAATGGTTGTGTCTAACTATGCTTTCATTTCTTCTTCTTGTTCAGAATCTAGAACGATTAAAAGTATATCCCCTTGTTTTTCTTGAGCTTGTGGTGGAATTGTATTATGTTAGATTATTAATTGATCATATATACATTTTGTCAATTGTAGGTTGATACAAAATATCTTTCCGGTCTACATCTAAAGAGTCAACATACCAAAATTCAATTATTTGTAGCGACAATTGAATCTGCGATGAGGGAGGAAACATTTTTTGTATGTGTTGAGGTACTCTCCATCTATTGGAAGATTTTAAATGTTTTTGGAGGAGTAACTAGTGAAGTTTGTTTCATGTCTATCCAAATTACTAAAGAAGGGAACCAAATGGACTTATTAAAATTTTCACATTCATACCAGTTCATATCAAGCATGTCACCAATGTGTTTTCCCTAGTTGTATATTTTTGTCATCATGATAATTTGACTAATTTATGGTAGAATAGTGAGTTTAATGTTTGAGACTACATATTCATGAAAAATGACTCTCTCTCATTAGGAAAAATTTAGAAATAAGAAAAAAAAATTGAGATATCAAAAACTTAATTTAACAATACATGTATTTAACATAATAATATGAATATGAATAAATAAGAACCCAATAATGAATATTTATTATTCGTATTGCATTGAATAGTGGAAATAGGAAAAAACCATATAAAAATACACAATTTAAAAATTTAGAAATTTTATAATTTTGAAGTACATATAACTAAAAGTGAGTTTTGGGTCAATATCTATAATCAAAACCATTACCATATGTTGTCTCAAGAAAAGTGATTTTTGGGTTAATATAGATAATCAAAATATCATCTCCAAGATACACAACATTTACTATATTCCTTTCTTATGCGATTGCATTTGGAGTTGCACTTCATTCAACTTTATCACTATGTTATGCCACTTTAAATACATAAAATCTATCATTTTAATGCTATAGTTAATGTTTTAGATATTAAAATTGATGTGTGTTGTAAAATTTCAAGAATTATAATGTCAAGATCGTGAAGTGTACTAGGGGTCATAGTTTCTAGAATTTATTGTGTTTTAAAGCTCATAGTGCATTATGGTTTAATTAATTTTAGAGTTAGTCCCTTAATAATTATCAAGTGTCATACTTTTTTAATAGTAATAATGGTTAGAGGTTGCATTATGGAAGGGTTTGTAATTATCTATGAGTATGGGTGATCATAGTAAATTAGGTGTTATGGGTCATATTAGTGTTTTGACATTCATAATGGTTTTAGGATAAGGGGCACATATTGTATCAGATATTATAGTTATGAGAGTGGTCAAGGGTTACGTTAAATAAGGGGAAAAATTTTGTGGGGATTAATATATAGTTCAATATGTAGAAATATCTAATAATAAATTCATTATAATTAGTGAATTTAAGGATACATATATATATAATATTTTTATTGATCAAAAATCATATTTGTAACTCTAATGACTACTGTGTGTTTTCCTTATTATTGCGCTCACTGTTTTGATCCATTAACTAACTGGTTTTACTTTACACACCCTTAGCTATTTAGTAGCTAATTTTGATACTCCTAGTATTTTTGGAAGACTCTTAAAATATGAAAAAATTAAGTTATTCCAACTTTTAATAAATATTTTATTTATATTTTATCATTCAAATTATCCAACCTAAAAATATTTAAAAATAAAATATAAATTAATTATTTTTTAATTACCAATAAAGAGAATTGTTAATCCATATGACTTCAATGAAAACGAATACTAGCATTTGCATCAGATGTTGCAAAGGAAACGCCATAAGGCATAAAGTGCAGAAATCCATTATCCATATAGTGTGTGCATTATCCAACAAGGTGGATATCTCTAAATTTGTTGCAAACATTTATGTTGTTGCATTGCTAATTTATTAGAATCTACTACTACCTCCTCTTCTTGGAATATTAAATTTCTTATTACAATCCCTCCGATTATTGGCATCACAATTTTTCCACTTTAATGGCTTTACGTTCAACCTAAAGAAACATGAATTTGATTCAGTCAATTAAAAATAAATTACTAAACTACTATTTATTAAGTTTTGCATAAAAACAATTAATAACTCATATTTACAACCCTTTAAATATTTACAACCCTTTAAGTAACTCATATTTGTGACCCTTTAAAATTAAACTAACTATCTATATTTTTATTAATAATAAAAAGAATCTTCTTTATAAAACGAACACTCACATGCTACTCCTATATATTTATCTTATATTTAATATTCAGTGTCCATCAATTGAATGACAAGTTGAAAGCTCAACTTGATTGCACCTTTCTGAACTCCTTTGTGGGAATTCATGTCCCATTAATTTAATGGAAAATTGAAGTTTCAAATATAGTACACATTTTATACCAGATTCGGAGAGTTCATGAACAAAATCTCAAGGTTTTGATGGATCTGGAGAGTTCATGAACAAACTTTCAAGGTTTCGATGGATCTGGGTCGTTTGTATTTTCTCTGATGTTCTGGGTAGTTTGTATTTTCTCTGATGTTGACTATATCACAAAAGCCAAAATCTCTTGGATTGTGGTGAAACCATGGCTAAACCATAATCCAAGTGGAACCATGAACAATCTAGAATTAGTGAGTATATTACGAAACCCAAAATGGTGTAACCTTGGCTAAACCATTTATCCTATTGGAACCATGAACAGTCAAGGATTATCGTCACCAAAAACATAAAAAGGTACATTTTTTATATTAGTATACGTCCAATAGAACTTGTTGTACCATATTGTGGATTCCTTTGGCCAACCAATGAGAGCCAAATACTATGCTACCTTTGTGGGTGGATCTAATTCGTTGTATCTAACCCCGGCCAATGTGCCGTATGCCCCAATGAATATCTAATAAACTATATAATCCAAGAATTCTGTAACACATCATATACTGATAAGGAGGTCTCCTTCCATAGGGTCTAGCATTTATAACGTGGAGTTGCAGCAGTAACTCGCTATTGAAAAATAACTATTTGGCAATGTGTTTATTTTGCAAAGAAACACGCTGGACAGTATTCCATATGGGCACAAACTGGAATTTACTAATAGAGACCAATTAACATTTCACATTTGTAGCTTTGCTAACTATTTATGTTCTATAAAGGACTGATAAAATGATAACTTGAGGTAGTTTGGTGCTATTTCCATTGCCATCCATGGCTTCATCGTTTAAAAAACCATTTATGAAAGGATCGTCACTGTCCAACAACCCACTGAAAGAGGCAATTTTGGGCAGTCACAGTTTGTTTTGGTAATCAATATCAGGCAAAGAAGTCATCACTTCATCTGCACTTGGTGATTCATCCCGTTCTACCCCTTGTACTCTCTAAGAATGACCATTTTTCTTGTAAATTCTGCACAACACCCAATCATCACGCTGGAGAACAGAAGTACCATCAAAATCAACAATACCAATTTTAGTTGAATGAATCAATTCCTATTCATAAAGAATCAAAACACAAGATGATCCAGGTGGATGTTGGTGGCCACCCACCTATCCCATTTGGACCCCCACAACTGTCGCTTTCATTTTTTTTAGTTTCCTTAATTATAGCACAAATTACTATTTTTAGCAGCTTTTCGGGTCCTAAACTTCCAGAGCCGTTTTGAGGCCCTAAACAACGTTTTTTGGGAAATCTACCACCAACGATTTTTCTGTCTGAAAATTGCCTTTTTCGTCGTAGTCCTCGGAGAGATATTTCCAATGGGCTATCATGCGCGCCAAACGGAGATAAGACGACCAATTCGCGACCCCGAGAAGTTGATGTACCAACTTACCCAAAAACGGGGCCCACAATTTGGTGTTTCATCTTCCAGGGTTAGGTTTTGGAATGTGAAGGGTTTTTCCATTATTTATCAACAATAAATAGGCCTTCGAGCCTCGTTGTAACATAGTTCAGAGGCATGTAGCCACACATCTCTTCTCAGAGGTAATCTTCCATTGCCCTAGCTAGTTTATTTCCATTTCTGGTTGTAAGCATATTTCAGTATTTTCCATTAATGAAATGAAGTATTATTTCCACTACATATTTGTGTATATGGTTATCTCTATATTTTATTGCGTTCCTGTTTAAATCCAGATCAGTGGTATCAGAGCGGTCTGCCTTTTCTCTGTTTTTCTTTGCATGTCCCCAACGAGGTGAGGATATAAGGAGTTAGGGCTTGAACTGGTCAAACCTTTGCAAGACCAGCCTCGCAAATCCCGATGGCCTCCCATGGAGGATGAGAAGAAAGACGAGCGAGCAAGAGATCCTATCAAAATCATGCTCGAAGAAGTGCTCGAGCGGCAAAGGAACACAATGATGGATTGCTTTGCACAGATCCTTCAGCGGCTACCTAGAGGTGACGCATCGGCTTCCAACAGCTACTCTGGAAACGCCACGCCCTTTAAGGTACAAGTGAATTTTGAAATCCCCATCTTTGACGGTAAAATAGACGCAGATGTCGTAGATAAATGGTTAAATCTACTAGAGGGTTATTTTTCTGTTCATGAATTTTTAAGTCAGGAAAAGATTGTTTTCGCTCTTCTCAAAGCAGCCCCCCACGTCAAGGACTGGTGGGAAACCTACTGCGAGAAGAAGGATGAAAGTACAGGCTCACTATTTTCAGCCGCACCCACTTGGGATTCATTCCAGAATGCCATCAAGGAGGAGTACTACCCTGTCAAAAGCTATGAGGACAAATACATCAGATGGACCACACTGCGGTAGGGACGAGACCAAGATGTGCCGGAGTTCACAAATATTTTTCATACCCTTCGCACACAGTTGGGTATCAAAGATTCTGAGCTGCATCTGGTACTCAAATACCATGGCTGCCTACACAGATACATCCAGGAAGAGATGGAGTTCTTGAGCATCTCCTCACTTGGCGCAGCATACCGATACGCTGTCAAAATCGAGCAAAAGTTCAAACAGAAGAAGCGAGAATTTGGATCTGCAAATCCGAAGCCCAAAGGACAAAGCCAAGGCAGGGTGTCCCAAGACAACCCGTCGAAGCCGCAAGAAAAGAACAACACCACAAAGCCAAAGAAGGAAACAGGAAAGTGGTGTGAGTTCCACAAGAGTCCCACTCATAACACAAATGAGTGTCGGACCAAGAAGTCACTGGTGGCTGAGTTAAAGGCTTCCGAATCAGATACATGTTTCGACCCTAGAACCCGACAAGGTGGAGGGCAAAGGGAAGTAGATGATTGATGCAGATCCTAGCGCCACTGTTGCCACTGCCAAGATCCAGAAGAATGAGCCCGAAGAGCCAGAGGAGGGGGAACGCCTTTTCCACTCACAGATGTGGGTGAAGGGTTCGTCGCTACAATTCATTGTCGACAGTGGCCAAAAGAACCTGATTTCAGCAGAGGTCGTGAAGCGGTTGGCCTACCGACTACACCACACCCACAGCCATACAGTATCGGGTGGCTTCATGAAGGACGAGATCTCAAAGTTCGCCAGCAGTGCCGCCTTCCCTACAGCATCAAACCATTCACAGACGAGGTATTGTGTGATGTTACACCTCTGGATGTTTGTGATGTATTACTAGGCCAGCCATACTTGTGGAGGCGACATGCTGTGTATGAGTCAAGAGGCCTCGTGCTGTCATTATTTCTTTGAGTAATTCATTATACAGGATACCGAAGGTAGCCCCACCTATCGCCACTTCTTTGATCACTGCTAAGAAAGGCAGCGAGCTCATCTCCCAAACCAGGAAATTCATCTGTATGGTTCGCTCCCAAAGTAAGGAGAAAATCGTTGCTACATCCATGACCCCCGCAGAGGGTTCCTCCACGCAGCAGCAGCTGCAGAGGGATACAGTCATGACAAAACATAGGAACAACTTCTCCTCACCCACAGGGGTACCACACAAGTTTCAGGTGGGCGACAAAGTTTGGTTACATCTACAAAAAGAACGCCTTACCAAAACCCATCAAAAACTCAGACCACTCCGACATGGTCCTTACACCAGTACCAAGGCTACGTGTAACAATGCTTTGAAGCACATCATTCCTCCATTCCTTCGCCTGCACCAAGTGTTCAATGTGGACCGTTTTCGACCATGCTTCCCACCATTAGTGGACACATCAGAGATTGCAGGACAAGTTCAGCAGATGGAGGAACTCAACGCA
>APFE030045807.1:373305-405597 GCA_000404065.3 Pinus taeda | reverse complement strand
ACAGACGAGGTATTGTGTGATGTTACACCTCTGGATGTTTGTGATGTATTATTAGGCCAACCATACTTGTGGAGGCGACATGCTGTGTATGAGTCAAGGCCTCGTGCTGTCATTATTTCTTTGATTAATTCATTATACAGGATACCAGAGGTAGCCCCACCTACTACCACCTCTTTTATCACTGCTAAGAAAGGCAACAAGCTCATATCAGAGACTAGGAAATTTATTTTATGTCTGGTTCGCTCCCAAAGTAAGGGGAAGATCGTTGCTACATCCATGACCTCCGCAAAGGGTTCCTCCACGCAGCAGCAGCAGCAGCAAAGGGATACGTTCATGACAGAACAAAGGAACAACTTCTCCTCACCTACAGGGGTACCACATAAGTTTCAGGTGGGCGACAAAGTTTGGTTACATCTGCAGAAAGAATGCCTTACAAGAGCCCATCAGAAGCTCCGACCACTCCGACATGGTCCTTACACCAGTACCAAGGCTATGGGCAACAATGCTTTGAAGCACAGCATTCCTCTATTCCTTCGCTTGCACCGAGTGTTCAATGTGGACCGTCATCGACCATGCTTCCCACCATTTCTGTACACATCAGAGATTACAGAACAGCTCACCAGCGACCCAGCCCAACAAAAGCTTCCTCATCTCACGGAGAAACTCAACGCAATGGGGACCATTGCTTCCTAAGGGGGGAGGAATGATCCAGGTGGATGTTGGTGGCCACCCACCTATCCCACTTGGACCCTCGCAGCTATCTCTTTTAGTTTCTCAGTTTCCATAATTGTAACACAATTTACTATTTTTAGCAGTTTTTTTCGGGTCCTGAACTTCCGGAGCCGTTTTGAGGCCCTAAACGACGTTTTTTGGGAAATCTAGGGGAAACATGGGTCCATGGACCAATTTTGCCCTTTCCAAAGCGGTAGTTCTCAGATATATCTTTCTAACGAGCTATCATACGCGTCAAACGGAGATCGTATGCCAAAGTTACGACCCCGGGAAATTGATGTACCAATTACCCAAAACGGGGCCCACAATTTGGCGTTTCATCTTCTAGGGTTAGGTTTTGGAATGTGAAGGGTTTTCCATTGTTTCTCAACAATAAATAGGCCCTTCGAGCCTCATTGTAACACAGTTCAGAACAGTTCAAAGGCATGTAGCCGCCACATCTCTTCTCAGAGATAAGCTACCATCGCCTTAGCTGGTTTATTTCCATTTCTGTTTGTAAGAATATTTCAGTGTTTTCCATTAATGGAATGAAATATTATTTCCGCTACATATCTTTCTTTATGGTTATCTCTATATTTTATTGCGTTCCTATTTAAATCCGGATCAAGGTTATGGTTGACCCAAGCCTTTTATTGATCCTTACTAATCTATTGATGATATAATGCATATAGTGAGTCTTCCTCCGATTGATGTAGTTGTTGGAATCGTTGTGCTTGTAGTTCGATATTAAACTTGAGTATGTTTGACACAGCTTGTGCATTTTTTGAAAAGTGAAATGGCATGATTGCTTCTTCTCCAAAAACAAGTTTTAACAACATCAATCTCATCACCTGAATATAAGTTATGTGATAATCCCATAACGTTGTTAGAAGTTTATCATACTTTATGCAAAGTTTTATTGAAAGATTCAACTCCCTGGGGATGATATTCAGTTGTTTTTATGTGTTTATCATGAAATATTTGTTGGGTTGTGTTATATTCTTCTCACAACTACACCATGTGCGGACCTACCTATATTAGGTGGGCGTACCTACCTATGGTTTTGTACATGGATTTCTCACATGGTTTTAGGCATGTTGGTTTTGTGTCCATGGTATTTTGTAGATCCGTTCAAGGGAACTACGATTATGTTCTAATCTAGGGTTGATGGATTGGGGTTTATGGATGCTTTAGCATGTATATATATATATATATATTGTAACATTGAAAGGAATATAATGAAAAAATCAATCTAGTAGTACCAGTTTTTGGATCTAGGGGAAAATCTCTGTGTATATCTATTTTATGTTTTACACTCTCACCATTGTTTATTTTCTATTTTTAGAATTTGTATGTAGGTCATTTATGTATCGGGTTAAAGCCTACATTTGGTATCAGAGTTTTTTTTGCTTCAAGGGGACACCTTTACTACTGAGGGGTTTTTTGCTTGGGCCTGTGGTATACCCTGTTTAGTGGGAGATCTGTGGGATCGATTCCTGTGGTGAAAGAATATGGCAAGTAGTGGAAAGATAGAGATCGAGAAATTTAATGGTTAGAGTTTTGAGTTGTGGAAACTCAATATGGCGGATCAGCAGGTGGATAAAGATCAGTGGATCATGGTAGATCTGAGTATTAAACCAACAGCAATGTCAGTTGAAGATTGGCCAAAGTTGGATCAAAAGTAAAAGAGCACAATACGATTATGTGTCTCAGATTCAATATTGCTTAATGTATCAAGGGAATATTCGGTGAAGGCTTTGTGAGATAAGTTAGGGACTTTGTACCAATCTAAGTCTTTCTTTAATAAACTGTTCCTATAGAGAAATATGTATAACTCGAGGATGAAAGATTGATACTCAGTGAAAAATCATCTAAAATTCTTTAATGCTGTGGTAAGCCAGTTATTATCTGTTGATATTGAAATTTTGGATGAAGATAAGTGCATCAGTTTGTTGTGTTCTCTACCAGATTCATGGCATAGTCTAGTTGTTGCAATAGATAGCAATGCATCTGCCTCGTAGTTTGATGAAATAGTCTCATCCTTGATGTCGGAGGAAATGAGACAGAAAAATATGGAGGGTTCAATGGTGATTCCTTTTCTGTATGAGGATTGTCCCATAATAGAAACAAAAATAAGTCCTCGAATGGGAGATCTAAATCTAGAGGGGGATCTAAATCTCCAGGAAAACGTGTAAAGGTTTGCTGGAAATGTAGAAAGGAAGGGCACTTCAAAAGGGAAAGTAAATCTAAAGCTCCTGAGAAAGGAAAGGGATCTGATGATGCTCCTTCTGAAGAGGCAAAAACCACCTCAAATGAAGGTGGGGATGTGTATTTTGCTTCTTCTTCAAGTGCACATGTAGATCATGAGGCTTGGTTGATTAACTCAGGTGCATCCTTTCACTTCACTCCCCATAGGGAGTGGTTCTACAAATATGAGAAATATGATGGTGGTGATGTCTTCTTCGGGGATGATAGGAAGGCTAGAATCATCAGTTGCCGAAAATTCAAGTTGAAGTTGCAAGGTGGAAGGATTAGAACACTTTTGATTGTTCTGCATAATCCTACATTGGCCAGAAATATGATTTTTGTAAGCAAGTTGAATTATGCAGGTGTAAAATTAGTGTTTGAGAAAGATGCCTGCAAGATGGTTCGAGGAGCACTGGTACTGATGCAAGGATTTCAAATCGGAACTCTATACAAGCTTCAGGGTAACAATGTTATTGATGAGTGCAACAATTATGTGGTTCTTGAAAGTGGAGTAGATAATCTAGTGGTCCCTGGAGAAAAGACCATGTTATGGCATCAAAGGCTTGGACATATTGGAAAGAATGGTCTTTGAATACTTCATGGTAATGGTATGCTAGAAGGTATGCCTATTTTCTCTCTCGATTTTGATTTCTGTGAAAATTGTGTATATGGGAAGTAGAATTAGGTGAGTTTCCCCTCTAGTGGTAAGAGGGTGAAACAGATCCTAGAGCTTGTGCATAGTGATCTATTTGGACCTATATCGATTCCATCACTGGGAAAGTCTGTTTACTATGTATCATTTATAGATGATTTCTCAAGGAATACATGGATATATTTTCTTAGGAAGAAATCTTTGATAGGTTTAAATAATTTAAGGCTCTAGTGGAAAACTAGACAGAGAAGAAGATAAAGGTGTTGAGGACAGATAATGGTGGAGAGTTCTGTAAGAACTAATTTGAATATTTATGTAAGAATTGTGTTATAGCATGGCATAAGACTACTCCATACACACCTTAGAAAAATGGATTTGCAGAAAGAATGAACAAGACGTTGATGGAAAGGGCAAGAAGCATGCTCAGTGTTGCCAAGTTAGGACAAGAGGTATGGACTAGTAAGAAACCTTCTCTTTCAAATCTGAGGTTATTTGGATGTTATCATATGTACATGTTCCAAAGAAGAAAAGAAAAAAATTGGATAGTAAATCTGAGAAGTGCATATTTATTGGGTATAAGGATGGTTTAAAAGGTTGTAAGCCTTGGAACCCAGAAACAAGGAAGGTTGTGTATAACCAATATGTGGTATTTAGAGAGGTGAAAGATGTTATTAAACATGAAGTCCTACCAAAGGAACATGAGAAGACAGAGTTTGAGCTAAAAGAGGAAGAATTAGACCCTACAGTAGAAGAGGAATCAGAAGATGAAGAGCCACAAACTTCGACTGTGAGAAGATCAGATCGAGAAAGAAGGCAACCAGAAAGGTATAGTCCATCTTCTTTTTGTTCAAATTTTTCTTTATCTATTACTGATGATGATCCCAGAACTGTGAGGGAAGCAGTAGATTCAAAAGATGGCAAACTCTGGAAAGAGGCCATGTCTGATGAAATGGCATCTTTGTACAAAGATGAGGCTTTGGATCTGGTGGAGTTGTTGGCTGGAAGGAAACCCATTGGAAGAAAATGGGTGTTTAAGGAGAATATGAATGAAGAATAAAAGGTGCATAAATAAAAAGCTCGGTTTGTAGAAAAAGGTTATTCCGAGGTGTCGGGAATTGATTTTGGTCATATTTTTTCTCATGTTTCCAAGGTAGCTTCTATTAGATTACTTTTATCTATCATTGTTTCTTTTGATTTTGAGGTAGAACAGAGGGATGTGAAGACAACATTTCTTCATGGGGATCTGGAAGAAGAGATCTACATGAAGAAACCTGAAGGCTTTGCAGTGAAAGGTAAGAAAGAATTGGTATGCAAGTTAAAAAATGTCTCAGTATGGGTTAAAACAATCACCAAGGATGTAGTATCAGAAATTTGATACATTTATACAAGGACTTGGCTTCACCAGAAGTAAAGCAGATCACTATGTGTATTTTAAATCAATTGGTGACTGTGTTATTTATCTAGTATTGCATGTGGATTGTATGTTGCTGGTTGGAAATGACAAAGAAATTATCCAGGGTTTGAAGACCTAATTTTCCTCCAAATTCGACATGAAATATCTTGGTGTTGTAAACTATATTTTAGGCATGGAAATTAAATGAGATCAAGAAAAGAGGAAACTCTGGTTAAACCAAAGGAAGTATGTCAAGACAATACTACAGAGGTTTAACATGCAACATAGTAAATCGGTGAAGGTTCCTATTCTTGTAGGTGTAATGTTATCTGTTGAACAGTGTCCCAAGACACAAGAAGAGGAATAGGACATGTTGCATGTTCCATATGCAAATGTAGTCAATAGCCTGATGTATGTAATGGTGTGTACTAGACCAGACATTGCACATGCAGTGGGAGTATTGAGTAGGTTTATGTCAAAACTAGGGAAGGAGAAATGGATAGCAGTGAAGCGAGTTTTCAGGGATTTGCATGGCACTAGTGAATATGGTTTGTGCAACCAAGAAAGACCAGGATTGGACAAATTTTTTGACATCCATGGCTTTGTTGATGTATACTAGGTTGAAGATCTAGATCAAAGAAGATCTACAAGTGGGTATGTGTTTAACCTATTTGGAGGTGCATTTAGTTGGATGACTAAGAGACAGTATGTAGTGGAACTTTCAACTGCAGAGGTAGAATACATGATAGCCACTCATGCAAACAAGGAATAAGTTTGGTTGCAGAGATTGTGTTCAAGTATGGGGTTAGTACAACAAGTTATAAGGATAAAATGTGACAGCCAAAATGCAATTTTCTTGGCAAAGAACCCTACTTATCATTCAAAGACAAAGCACATTGATGTTCAATATCACATTGTGAGGGATATTGTTGAGGATAAAATTGTGTTGCTGGTAAAGTTGGACACTTTGAAGAATACTTCAGATGCATTGACAAAGTCTAGAACTAAGAAGTCTTTTGGTGTAGAGAAAAAATTGTTGTTGCAGGGCTAGAAAAATGAGTAAGCTCTCCTGTGGCCCCTTGTGGAAAGAGAAAAACAAGTGGGAGAATGTTGAGTTGTGTTATATTCTTTCCACGACTACCATGCACGGGCCTACCTAAATTAGGTGGGCGGACCTACCTATGGTTTTGTGCATGGATTTCACACATGGTTTTGGGCATGATGGTTTTCTATCCATGGTA
This sequence comes from Pinus taeda, assembly GCA_000404065.3. NCBI lineage: Eukaryota > Viridiplantae > Streptophyta > Pinopsida > Pinales > Pinaceae > Pinus > Pinus taeda. The sequence goes on along the minus strand of APFE030045807.1, from coordinate 399,353 downwards.
TTTTGTAGATCTAGTCAAGGGAACTACGGTTATGTTCTAATCCAGGCTTAATGGATTGGGGCTTATGGATGCTTTGACATGTATATATATGTATTGTAACATTGAAAGGAATATAATGACAAAATCAATTTGATTGTCCCGATTTTGAGATCCAGGGGAAAATCTCTGTGTATATATGTTTTATGTTTTATTCTCTCACCATTGTTTATTTTTTGTTTTCATAATTTGTATGCAGGGAATTTCTATACGGGGTTAAAACCTACAATATTTCGTAAGAAATTCAATTGTACTATTAATAAATTGTGTCCCTATTTCCCTAATGAGGACAAGAAGACAACCAAAATGTGTCACTATATTTTCATATAGAAATTTAGCTGCAACTTGTCTGGTGCATGACACTAACAGTTCTGCTTCTACCTATTTCGTTACATATTCAACCGCAATGATAATGTACTTCGCACATGTTCCCTTTTCTCTCTTGGGAAATGATTCGATAAATTCAATACCCCATATTTCGAATGGTAAGGATGGTTATATAATGCAACGACATTTGATATTTCAGAAGGGGTCGACCTATCCTCTAGCTTATGTCACATTTTTGTAATTGTTGGCGACAATCATGAAACATAGTTGGCAACCACAATATTTCTTGCATTATTTTTTAGGAAGTCATGTCTCCTTGGAAGTGTCCTCCAGATCCTCCTTTGTGGGCTTAGTCAATGATAGCCTCTCTTTCATGTTCAAGAACACACCTCCAGAGTAGTTCATCAATTCCTAACTTACATAGTTGGCTATTTATTAATGTGTATGGAATTCGTTTAATTTATAATATCTTCTCTTTTTTGTTTAGTCCTTGCAGTGGTTTACCACTATGGAGAAATTCTACTATCTCAGTAAGTTCAGCGGGAGCTACTTCAATTTTGAATAAGTGTGCATCCGAAATATCATCATTGATTTTTGTCGGCTCACCCTATAATTCTAGACATGTTAAGTGATCAAGTCTGACATTTTATTTTTTCCTTCGAACGATAATTTCAAATTCAAATTCTTGAAATAATAGTAGCCATTAGAAAACCTGCCCTTTATGCACAAGTTTGTTGACAAGGTATTTTAGGGCTTGATGATCCATGTAAAATATGAAAAGATTTTCCAAAAAGTAGTGCCTAAATTTCGGTAGAGTGAATATCATTGCTAATTCTTCTCATTCTTTTGTTGAGTAATTTAATTTAATTTTTTTTTGTTTATTTTACAACTGGTCTAAGCATTTGGGTGATCCATTAGTTCTTCATCGAGTTGTGCTAAGACTACCCTAACTGCTACATTTCATGCATCGACATGAACGTGAAACTGCTTAGACCAATCTAGGAATTTAAGGATTGGAGCTTCAACCAATTTCTTCTTTAATAATTGAAATGATTCATCATGTTCGTCAGACCAAATAAAAGGGATATCTTTTTTCAGAAGTTCATCAATTGGAAATGTTATGTCAGATTAGTGTCTAATAAATATTCTATAATATCATGTATGTCCTAGAAAAATTTTAATCTACTTTTGGTTAACTAGGGGTTTCAAATATAGGATTACCTTTATGTTTGACATATCTAATTTATATTTGTCATTAGAGTTGATGTGACCCAATATTATTCTAATGGGAGTTGCAAAATACATTTATTTATGTTAATGGATAACCATATATGTCGACACCTTTCGAGAATCAACCTTAACCGCTAGATATGGTACTTTAGTAGTGTATAGATTCTCTGGTTGTCGAAATAAATAACCATATTCTTATAAATGTCTTCTTGGAATGCTTTAACTATAGTTATTAAAAATACAGTTGGTGCATTCTTTAACCCAGACGACATTACTCTATAGGAAAATGAGTCGAATTCTATAAAAAATGTTGTTTTATATCGATCTTCTTTTGCTATGGGTATTTGGTTGTATGCTGAAAATCCATCCATAAAGGAATAACTTTCATGTCCTACTACTTCATTGATGATTTCATTGGAAAGCGGGGTTGGAAATGGGTTAGCCACTGTTATTTTATTTAATCCTCGATAAATAGTAAATATGTGAAGCCTTGATGGGTTGTTCTTTTTTGGTTGGACAAACATGGATCTTGCCCATTCTGATGTTTATATTGGGTATATAATGGTGGTAGAAAGAATTCCTTCAATTTCTTTTTGTACAATAGGCTTATATTTGTGAGCTAATTTATATGGTATCTTATTTATTGGCTTGGCTCATGGGATTAGATTAATCTTCATTTCTCCCATTTATTTAACTAATCCTTTTAAATATTTGTAATCCTGAACAAATACATATTGATATATTTTTAGCAGGTAGACAAACTCTGCTATTTTCTTCTCCGAGTAATAATACCCTAGTCGAGCAATTTTTGGTCGGTCTTCATTTGATATATCAACTTCTTTTATCTTAATTTTTGTGTCCATCCATTCGTGTGCCTTAGATTCGTCGAGTTTTTGTCCCCCAACTTTTACTTCCTAGTATGCTGGTGGGAAGTTTGGCTTATTTGTTTTATCTACATCATGTTTTTCGACTTTGTATACAAAGTGAATTTTCTTATGGTTGTCGAGATGATTCTTATTCAAAGTAAAACTTTCACTAGCAATAATTGATCCTTCCATTTCTAACCAATTGGCCATCCTGTATTATGTAGTAGAAGTTATATAATTACAAGTTAAAGAATTTTTTGTTGAGTTATGAAGATCGACTGGATTTTCTAGTACGAACTTGAAGTCTTTAATGAAGTTTTCTTTCAACTCCTTCCATGGGATGGATTAGCCCCTCGCTTCTTCTGATTTATACCATTGGTTTGGAATATCAGCTAGTGTGTTTGGGAACGTATATGGCCAGACACGTTCATCATTATATCTGATTCTTTGCCATTCACACTCACATATTTTGATGTGCTAGACAGGGTCCTACCCAACACTGAAGTTTTGTATTTTTCTTGTGAAAACAATTTTTTTCCTCTGAATCTCTCAATAAAATAGGAAGTTGTGGTTTTCCAAATCTTAAGTCGAGATGAGTGTGTATCCCACCATCTTGTTGCTTGACCAGTAAAATTTTGTACTAGGCTTTGCATTCATCCTTACTCTCCAATTTATATTTTTACCTATTCCACATGGTTAACAAGGGATGCTCTTTCATTAAAATTATTGTGAGTACTAGAGCCAGATGTTAGATCACTCGGAAGTAAAGAAGGTGATTCTTGGAAATTATTTTCTCTTATAATTAGAATGCCCTTGATGGAATATTAATGTCAGATTTTGGATGTTGTAATATCTTGTATCGACCAACACTCCTTTTCGTTCGATTCATAATTTTCAATTTTTCATTCACACAGTTCAATATCTGACTTCTGACCTATTAAGAGACGAGATCCAATTAATATTTCACCCGAAGCATTTAGTTCCAGATTATCATGCCCATCATGTAATACATGGTACAATTTATTAATTTCGGCTTCTTCATCGGTAGACTCTACCCAAGGTTGGATTTCACGAGGGTTCAAAGGAATGATAATTTTTATGTTGTTTACTTTTAATTTGATTCAATATTTTTCTAGTGATATAATTTCCTTCATTTTCATCCCCAGGGGTGGCCGAGTAATGCTAGATAAGCAAGAATTTCATCAACTAAGTCAATGAATTCAAATTCGATTGTCATCGGGATACTCATTATTGAAGTTTGAACTTATCATAATGTGTGGATTGGTTCAATGAACCTTTGGTCGGCCAATTTGAGATAATTGGTTGTTCTATATAAACTTGCTTGTCCTATCTTAATCCATGTATCCCTTGGTAGGATATTTACTTGAGATCCAAAATCGACAACTACTTGTTTAACCCAAAATCCATTTATTTCGAGGTCAACTTGTAAGTCATGATCATCTACCTAGCTACCATGTGAAATTTGTCTAACAATTTCCCCTCTTTCTCTATTTTCATTACAATTTTTTAACATATTCAATAGTTCAACAAGTTAATAAATAGAGTGTTCTTCCTTTATAAGCTCAAGAAATTCTTCCATGATTAAGTCCTTAGATACTCTTTGGTTTTCACTTTATTTTGTAAAGAGTTCAACTGCCTGGGACATTATTTGATTTTGTTGTTGTAGGCCTGGATACTTTGTTGAATTCTTGATAGCTCAGATCAACTGATTAGTCTGATCACTTTTATCCCTTCTATATCTTGACCTTGTAACTACATGAAGGTAGATCTTTTATTCAAAACCTTTTCTATGATCTTCAGACATTCTTCCAGTGAGTGGTCACCTAGGCCACACATGTTACAGAAGCGTAGGTCAATTTTATCTTCTAAAGGACATTCAACGGCGATATTTCCTTTTTTCTAACAGGTATAGTGAAAAAATCTACCACGTCCTCAGCCCTAACCATGACCTTTGTCGTTGTATCCACCTCATCATTCGCCATAACCTTCTCGGCCTCGTCCTCTTCTGTTGAATAGAGATGGTTCTGATAATTGGTCAATGGCCTGAGTATCATAAACAACATGATAATTAGATTTGGTTTTTCCATTCAATGGACTTTCCTGAGTGGAATGTGCATTGTCTTCATAGATTTTGCACCATTTCGGTTTTGAATTTCTTAGCTTATACTGGAAATCCTTGGTAGTATGGTTAGATGCAATTTGGAATATGTCACAAGAGACATTAGTTTGTATTCTTCGAACTTCTTACTCAAAATATTCTAAGAACTTAAATGTATCTTTAGTGTGTCCTTCGATGTGGAAATTTGTGCATCATAAGTGTTTCTTTTGAAGTGATAATTGTAGTAAATAATATTGTAGTTGGTCTATTATAACTTCAATTTTGTTATCGGTAGGCAAATGGATTGACTAGTTCTCGTCATCTTGTTCAATTCTTTGGGATAGTTTAAGAGATTCTTCATATTTCTTAAATTTTCGGAAGTAGTCCATCCAAGTACCATTGAACTAACAGATTTCCATCAATAATGTAAGGAATCTAACTTAATAAGTCTTTGAAGCATTTATCATATTTGTGCATATATTCATTGGGTCTTTATTTTATTTCTTTTAGCTTTTTTGCAACCAAATGTTTAACAACTTGCACTTTAAAGAAGGTAAGGAAACTGGTCTTGATTTCATCATTTGTCTTATTTTGTTTTTCTATTAAATTCATAAACCATGTCAGGGCTCACTTCCTTATTCTACGGCAAAATGTGCCATTTGTTTGTCTTCATCGTTGATGTTATTTGCAACCCATAACTTTTCACAAATGAACCAATGCCTCTTCGAGTCTTCATCCCCATCATAAGTGGATATATGATTTAGTCCCATCTTGGTTGACTGATGCCAAGTTAGGTGAACTACTCCTTATTGTTAGTTTAATCGTCAGAACTTGGTTCTCTACTTTATTTTCTTATGATGATTTGATATAAGGATTCGTTAGTTTGACACTCCTTGTCAATATATTCCATGAATCGACTTATTTGTTGTCACGACTCTCCATCGACCAATTTTGGAGTTTGGTTTTCTTCAACAAATACAAATTTTGACGAGGGAGCTATGATTGTGAGGTTAGATAGTTGGAGAATTATTAAGTCTAACTCATTATTATTATTCACTTGGTTCTGAATAGAATTCTCATTTTCTTGAATATTTATTTGTTGGTCGTTGGTATACCAAACTGAAGGTATTTCAAGGTAATTCATCGATTGAAGAAAATATCTTAGATTAGGACTCGACAAGTGTCTCCTTCAAGAGCTTCTTATTGTTAGACCATAATCATCTATTTCCATAATGTCTACTTGTCCTCTTGGAGTTATCAGTAGACCTTCATTCTCTTTCGGGGTAAGCGGTGCTATGCCTCTTAGATCTTCTAAGGAGTCCCACACATCTTCACACTCGCTACCAATTCCTCATTTTTTCTTCTAGTATTCATTTTCTCTAATTTTTTCTCATCGATGTTGTCTTGGATCCCTTGCTAATATTTGAATTCTAGTTAACTTCTTGTGTTTTCAGTCGCCATTTGGTCAATTATATTATTGTTGATTTTTCTTGTCGAATGACTTCTTCTCTTCTATTTTTATCAACTCTAATACTTCTCCAACTTTTCATTTATTTATTTTATTTACCTTCTTATTCGTCACTATCCACTACCCCCCCCCCATGCTGACCTGACGAGTGTCAGTTTGTGAAGGAGCATCTGTGGACATATTTATTTACTTAAAAATAATACCACACTTCTGTCATGTCTTTACAACAAGAGTCCATAAACTTCTACCACTTCGCTTGATCCTTCTTCCAGTCGGTACTTGTTGGAGTCGCTAGCAGTGGGAAATATTCGACAATGTCACCTACGCCCTTCTCTAGAAATAATTTATGTAGTAGAGTTGGTATCATGTAGAATAATCCATCATGTAGGTTGACGTAGAATTTTGTTCTTATATCTTCCATAGAAGTTCAGTCTTCTAATACTTGTTCTTCACAATAATCTTCCAGGACGGATTCAAGCCACTCATGTAATTTCGTTCGACCGTCGTTTGATAGCTTCAATATTGAGTGGGAATCAGTTTGGTTTTGAGGTTTTTTCATGAGTAACATTGTTAATAAACTTTTTAATATCTACCGTAGTTACTTGAATAAAACACTCATGTGCTTCTATGAAAAAATTAGCCCTAGATTCCGCGATCGACAGTTGATTCCTTCATGCATATTTTTTCAAATATTTATTGATCTTTACTTCCCATCATAATTGTATCTTCTCTAGGGTCAACATATATGCTTTGATGTTATTATGGACTCGATTTCTTTCTACCAGCAATAGAACCAATGTTGTAATCTAGCGATTAGTTCATATTGTTACCAGTAGATAGACACAAGTAAACATCTAGAAAGCAAGCAAAGTGACAAGACACAATAATAGGGAGATAACCAAATCTTATATGTGTATTCTTTATTATATCAACAATCTTTGTTACATTCAGACCGACAGGTATATATAGTATGATGAGACAATTACAAGCATCTAACTATCAAATTAACCACATTGTTTAATCTATCATTTTTTATATGTTTTTCATATTACATTTTTTTTAGATGGAGGCTAGTTGGTTGGGCCAACTATAATTTTCCATATTTGACTAGTCGGTCAACCTGACTAGTTCCTTCAAAAACATGCATTTGAAGGTGGGAAATCAAATCCTAAAGGTATGTTTTTCATTGTGCAATCAGGTGCTTATGCTTGTTTCTCCTTAGGCACTTTGGGCATGGATTATTGGGTGACTTGGAAGAAGGAATGGTTTTGACTATAGTCTTTTTCCCTCACCTTAACTTGGGGGTTAATCCTCAATCCTAGTCCCATGGGGTCTCCCCTAATGGCTTATAGCTTCAAGAAGGGCAGTACTTGTAAAACTTTGATTTTGATAGTGTGGTCTTGGGACTCCTCCCATCAGTGAAAGTCCATAAAGAGCAAGGGACCTTTACTAAAGTGATAGTGGGTCATTGTCTTGTTGTTATCACTTACTCTAGTAGGTGTCCCTTAGGTTTTCCATTCATTAGGGCCCTTCTAGATTGTGTGGTAACAAGCGACATTCAATCGATATGGTGGGAAATATTTCACTGATATCTTACCCTAGGAGGATGTCATTTATCCCATCATGTTCCAACCATATTCCAACAAATTTTACAATTAGAATGTACATAATTTTTCATTGGCTAAATATGACAAACAAGAGTATGTTGCCTCTACTCTATGTTGCGAGAAATGCAAATTGACATATAAACAGAACAATATCCAACTAACTTATTGAAATTCAACTATTGATACCTTGTTCTCCATCCAGATAACAAAGTCAATCCACTTTTTGTTTTACAACATGTCCTTTTGGAAGTGCCTTGAATGACATCCATATTTGTCCTCCTATTAAAACATGACACATGGACTATTTAAATTAATAAATATGCAATCATTTACTTTTTCAAGGAAATAAAAAAAAAAATGGCATTTCATATATTAAATATACTTACAAAGGTAAAAATCAAGGCTTGTAGACCTTTATGGCCACTATGATGCGTAGCACTTCATTTTGCAAGCCTAGCCTTGGAGGCCTTGTCCTAAAACATATACTTATTGAATTTAACTATGCACAAATAAAATATAAAAATCGTTTAAGAAATTTGATATAATCTTATGAGAAAATTCAAATACCCAGGTACTCTCCTCAATAGACTTCCACTGTTCATCCAACTTCTCATACATTTTTACAATCTATTTCCATACTTTAATACTTACATCAATTGAACTTGTTTTGAACCTTTGCTTGGGCAAGAGTTTTTTTATCTTATTTGTTTTATTGCAGCTAAATATCTTGTAGTTCTAAGACATTTGTAATTTAACCATTTTTATAGACCAACACACACCAAATTCAGTCTCCATGTCATGAATTATTGCTTTATGTAGGTGCAACAGTATCTTTGAGAATGGAAAATAGAGATGGTATTTGAACCGTTGAAGTCATGATTCCTTCAACCTATTCACAAAAAAATTATCATCATATGATCTACAGATTTTGTCTTAAACCATGTCGTATTATATCCTTCTATCAGAGCTACCAATGCAATATTCATAATGTGGCATTGTGGAAGAATATATGTGTGTCCCATGAGTGGATTGGGCATTGGAAGGATTTTTTTCATGTTCTACATTATTAGTGGTTATGCTTAATGATTTCCTCCTTGATATTGTACTCGATCCGGGAGTGGTTTGGGAATCAATTGATTCCCTTTGAATTGGTTGATGTGCTTGGAATGTTTCAGTGGTTTTAGTTTGTAATTTTTTTAGGTATCTAGCAAGCATTTTCAAGTCCACACTATCAAGTTTGTTAACTGCCTCCATCCCCAATATCAAGGTCAAGGCTTCTTTCTCTTGGTCAGTCTCATGTACCTAGATATATAAAATAAATTTGTATCTTTAAATTTTGGAATAAAAAAAAAACCTAAAACTCAAAGAAAGAATTTAAACAAATACATATCTATAATTTCATAATGTCTTATGTCATTTTGTTCACTATCTTCTCCCTTCCTTCTACTCGACATTTTGAGGTTGGGCTAGAAAATATTTTCCATGGAGGAGAGCCAAGGAAAATAACATGCAAGGAAGGAGATCACATTAAGCTAAGGGAATAAATTTGAGGCAAGGTAAGCAATCTGGCCAACAGATACACACACCTTGCCTAAATGTTCATTAAACCTTTGTGATAATAAAACCATTTTGCACCAATACATGAATAAATATCATGCAATTTAACTCTAAATACACCCTTTGTTCACAAAACCAACAATGCCTTGCTTTGCAGCTCCAATTTCTAGACCAAAAAGGGAGAAAAATAAAAATCTTGTGTAAGTTCCATCTAAATCCTTAAGATCCTTTAAAATCCACTAAAGATCATAAAAATCCATTAATTTTTTTTTTTAGTATTCAAACTATCGACGCAAATCCAAGAAAAAGAAGGAAATATTGAAACTCTCCATCTGTAATAGAACAAGTGGACTTTGAAGCTCCTGGATTGAGACCCCAGTGGGGGCAGAGGAACCTATTCTTTTCTTTATGGGACTGCACCTTTCAACAATGAAAAATATTCTTAGAGGAGAAAGAAAGAGTCTGATTTTTTATTCAGTTCAATAGTTGGTGGGTATTCAATTTTAAAGTTTTGGCTTGTCATAATTTTAAAACTTCAACTCACCCATCATCAAAAATTTTGACTCACCCATGATCAACTCAGGTCAAATAATGTGATATATTGAGGCATAAAAGTCAGTGCAAATGGAACTTAGTCTAGCACTATCAAGTTATATTTTTCCATAAAAAAAATAGACATAGAAATGTTATAAAAATATAACATTATTCTCAAATAAAATAAAATATTAATAGAATGCATTCAATAGAAAAACCATAATATTAAATAATCCACTACTTTCACTATAGATTAATTTAATTAGCTCTAAAATGATTAAAGAAAGTAAGTTATAAATGAGGAATGAAATAAAATTGATATACACACTAGTGGTAAAGTGTGTTACATGGGGGAAAATGATAATGTCAATTAATATTTATGTTAAGGAAAAATTATACTCTATTTAAAATATAGTCCACCAATAATTCTACCCCTACACTTGTTGTTTTCATTGTTGATAATTGAATTTGATTGGTGTACTAAAAATTATTGTCATTGTTGTGTATTACAGGATCCATAGGAGGCCATCAAAATAGGACATGGATGGCGTAGAACTACTAAATCGTTGAGAGGAAAATGGGTCGAATAAGATATGACAATGGAATTTATAGATACAATACATGTAATAATACAAAGCAATGTCAACCAAAGAAGAAAGGTCTTTATGAATTCACAAATACTACAACATAAAGGAGAGAAAGTCAATTTTTTTTCCATGAGGCCTTTTAGGTCAAACTTATTTATTGAAAATGCACATGAATGGTTATTAAATGTGATTCTATGATCAAGGAAATTTTTGAAATTTAGGGTGGCCATGTGGGATAAGGATGTTGGATACTTGTCAAAAATTTGGCTCAGTGTATATACCTAAGGTCGTAAAATTATTTTTGTTTCTCAACCCCAAATTAGCATGATATCAATATGTCAAATATATGACTAAAGCGAAGTTTTGCATTGGATAGAATATACATTGAAATAATATAATTGGTGTAATAAACATTATTGATTATGTTTTGTATTATAGGATCTAAATGAGGTGATCTCAACAGATTATGTCATATTAAATTAGGACACAATAGATGACACGAGACATCAGGCACTCAAACTTTGACTTAAATTATGAAAAATTGATATAATGGAATTTTTTTATATATCCATATTTTTTCATGATATTATCAAAATTTATAGTGTATTATCCAATCTTGACAAAAATCTTGAGGCACACAAACCCTTCTTTTTACCCTATGAAATCGACGTAATTTGGAGTATTCTTGAGCAAAATAAATATATATCTAAAAAATTACAAATATTTAATCGTATTAGTGTTACCTATGAGTAAACAAATACTCTCCAAGTTGAATCATTCAAGTTTTCCTTGAAATGAAGGTTGGACATGCATTTTTGTGAAGCATGCCAAAATTGCCTTGTTTCACTAAAATGCACACCTAAGATTCATTTTTTGACCAATTTGATTGATTAAAATTGTATACTATTTAATTATTAATTTTACACACTAATTTGCTTCCAGTAAATTTCTCCTCTTCACAAATTGTTGACACTTTTGGGGAGACATCGTGAACTACAATTGCTCTAGCACTTTCATCTACATCAACTTTGACCTTTATATCACTAAATTAGAAACATTTAATTCTATTAATGTTACTAATGAGTAAAAAAAATATTCTCCAATTTGAATCATTCAATTTGGCCTTGAAATGAAGGTTAGGCATGCATTTTTGTGAAGCAAGCCAAAATTGCCTTGCTTCACTAAAATGCATGCCCAATCTTCATTTATTGGCCAATTTGATTGATTCAAATTGTAGATTATTTATTTTATTATTTTACATACTTTTACATTGTAATATATTTACTAACCAGTGGAGTGTTAACAATGTTAATTTTCTTAGGGCTAGAAGTCTATGTTGTAGATAATTGCATTTTAAAACATTTTCACATTGCATTCACCACATATCATCATAAGAAATTATGTAGAGAGAGAATTAGCAATAACAATGCAGTGGAATAGTAAGATAGGTACTATAGTATCATAAAAATGTTTTCCTGATGATGGACCCCCTTTGGAGTTTGAAACGTCGGCAGAATGAAGTTGAAACTGTGGACAATCCGGAACATGAAGCTATAGAAACCACAAGGAGATTAATGCCATATTATGGTTTATCATATTACAATAGTGAATGGAGAAGGCTAGCAAAATATAAGCATAGCACATTAGCATATGGTCTAAATTCAAATATGTATACACATTGTCTCCAATTGAAAAGTGAAAAATATATGAATAGAGGTAATATTATGTATATAGATGGACGTACATACACACACAAAATATTGCAAGATTTATAAAAAGTTGTAAGGGAAGGAACCCTACTGTAAGACCAAATTGTCAATTTGTTGAGGTTATAAAAGATAAATATGTAGATATGGAAAGAGAGGTTTGTCAATTAATAATGGTTGAGGCTATTATGGACCTTATTATCAGGGATGAGTTATTGATTAATTACAACTTATTAAAATGCACTCCCACGTGAAAGAAAAGGGAAGAACAAGGTCTCCCTAAGGATGTTCTTAAGGGCATAAAACCAAAGAACAATTAATCAGTTTGGATTGACATTTTATAAACTATGTTTAAAAAACCATGTTGGAGAAGAATGGAGAGACCTTTCTAGGAAACCCACATGTTTTCCAGATTAATTAAGGCAGTGCTAATCCCCCATGCATAAGACAATTCTTTTTTACCTTTTTGGTTAAAAATTACACCTCTAGCTCTAGCAACCCCCAAATTTCCTTTTAAGGCACCCTATGGTAAAATTTTCCATGTTAAGCACTAATATTATTGTAAATTTGTTGTACTATAAAAACAAGACATATTTTGTATTTCAAATAGAAATTTAGTATATTCCATAGCACTGATTTCTCAGTTTAGTAAGATATCAGCTGATAAAAGCCCATTACATTGTCAAAAAATAAAAGAGTAACTAGATCTCAGTCAAACCACATCTAAAGAAGAACTCCATGAACAAGACATAAAAGTAACCTAAAAAAAAATATTAAATTATTGAAAAATGCATGTTAACAAAAAAATAATGATATGTAATACACATTACTAGATATATATATATATATATATATATATATAGAGAGAGAGAGAGATAGAGAGAGAGAGAGAGAGAGAGAGAGAGAGAGAGAGAGAGAGAGAGATATTACATCTTGAAATGTGTCTACATAGATACAAAACCTAAAATTTGTTATTCTGAAACTCGAGGATGCTTGGGAAGATTCTACAAGCCCTCCTCTTGAGAAGAAAAGTGTCTCTTTCCTTCTGTGGAGACCTGTGATTGTTATGGCACTGCAACAGACACATCCTTTAATTCTTGTTGAAACTCTTGAATTTTCCTTTCATAATTTTCTCTCAAATTAGATTTTTACTTTGCTTAGCCTATTCAATAATTGCACACTCTTCTTATATTTATGCATATTCTTAGTTTCCTTCCTTTCAAGATCCTCCTTTGTAGATTTTAGTTGATATCTATAGTTGGCCAATTCACTAATGAGTTGTTGTTAGTGTAAAAATTCCTTGAAGTGTACCAAAAATCCTCATCTAAGTCACTAGGTGACAAGTGACCCTAAAAACAAGTTGATGGTTGTTGTCATTCTAGATCTACAATACAAATGGAAAATATGCACTAAAAGAAAACAAGATCCAAAACAAATAGTAGCAAAATAATGTATCCAAAATAATAACCCAATTGGAAAGACAATTTTAAATGAATAAATCTTTATTGATAACACCTGGTGAAGGAGATCTATAGATTGGTCTGTAACTCCCCTCCATGGGATGGGTCCTTTGATATCCTTGATGCTTCAGGAATAGAATTCCCTCTCTCAATCCTGTGAAAAAACCAAACAAAGTGAAGAACACAAATGGGAGCTCAAGAAAATGACGATAATGTTGATGATGATAATGATCATGGTGAAGAATGGATGAAAAACCCCTATTTATATAGGAAAGTATGGAGTTAATCTCGAAAATGGAGAATAATAAAATATTATTGACCAAATTCAAATCTAACTACTTGGAATACTTTACTATATTTATTGGAGAGGGAAAAGGAATTTAAAATGGTTAAATTCATGTTTTTAGAAATAATTAACAAATAAAATGATTTATTAATTATTTCGCAAGAAACAAGAAAGGTGTGAAATCAAAATAATTATTAAATAGTGATTTAATAAAGATTCTAATCATAGAATAAGGAAATTCAAATAAATAATGATTTATTTAAATATTCCTAAGGGATTAGTCAAATGTGACAAGGAATAGTTATTAAATAATGATTTAATAATTATTCCTAGAGAAAATAAATAAATAATTATTTATCTAATTATTCTCATTGGGTTTTTTTATTTAAATCAGAAACTAATTTAATAAAAGTGGTTTTCTAAATTATTTTCCACAGTGAAAGTGATTTTACTATGGTAAAATTAAATCCACACGGTGTATTTTGATCCACCTAATTAGAAATGGTTAGCTGATCATTTTTTGGTGCTAACAGTTGTTATACTTTATCCTCAACTTATTTTTCCCTCGATTGTTGATTATTTGTTGATTAGCTAATTGTTGTTGTTTTTCCTTTTGTAAATGTTGCCACAAATTAGAAACCTGGGAATTCAAATTCTGTATCTCCATGTCACATCCCAAATGTTGGGCTTTTGGGCCACTCATGAGATCGTTGTGTAGCTCTATAATTTTTTTTTCTCTCTTAGCTACCATATTCTTCAAAGATTCAACAAGTGGTGGTGAGGCATACAGATCACCCACATAATTCATGGTTGAGATAGTGTCCATTAAAGCCTTGACTCATGCTTTTAGCTAGGATTTCTCCAAGTCCTTTGAAGGAATTTGTTTTACTCTTGTGTCATGACTTGTACCATTACCCTCACCTTTACCTTTATCCCCACTCTCACTACCACCTTCTTTAATATGTCAATTTTTTTCTTTTCAAGTTCTTTAATACTTTTTTTTTCCCAGACAATTTGAATATATCTCTCTTTCAACTTAGTAGCTTTCCTGTCACAGGTTTTCTCCCACTCAATCGCTCTTTTCTTGTATTATTCAACCTATGATTCATGCTTCCATTGGTCCTCTTTATATTTATTTTCAAGTTCAACCTTTCAATATTCAATAAATTTATTTTTTTTCAATCGATATCCTCACTAATTTAGCCTCAGAATTATCTAAAGTTGCCAATGGAGGTATATTGAGAACCTCTGGTCTTCTTCTCAACTTCTCTTCAAGTTCACTAATTTTTTCATCATATGTAGCATGAACCTTTTTGAAATTTTCTTGTAGTGCATAGATCTCCTTCATACCTTCGTCATTCATTATGGATACATGATTACACAATTCATAAGTAATTTTATCCGTGGCATTTGTATTTCATTAATTTTTGTGTTTGTTGCACAATTGTTGATTGAAACATTACAATTTTCTTCTTGCATTCAACAATATCCTTCTCCTTTAGTTCATACTTTTCCTTCTAGTTGTATATAGAGGAAGAATATTCCATTGAAACTTGTTTGTAATGGGTCATTCTATCATATATTAAGAAAAAAAATATGCTATTGAAATTGTATGTTGGATCGTGCACATTTAAACTTGGAGATGTAGATGTTGAATCACCCATAAAAGGGAAATTATACTGAAGTTCCAACTGTTTAGAATGAATTTTGTATATTATAGAAAAATTATTATTACATGTCTCCATATAATGGTCCATACCTTCTTGCTCCTCATCTTCATCCATACATGCAAGTCTACTACAACATTAACGGCTATATCTTCAACATGGAAAATTGTACAACAAAATTTTCCACACCTTCAACTAGACGATGTTTAGGTTCTTCCTCAATGGATCTTTGATTTTGATATCCTAATGTAAGTTTTAAGAGGGATTGTTTAAAGATTGGATCATTACAAATAAAAAAATTCCTACAATGTTCCCAGGAAACTGGACTTAACCTTCTTAATTTTAGTTTCATGCAAGGCATAATGTAACTTTTTAGCCAACAAACGAGGGACATCTATGGCTCTTCCTTCGACCTAATGCATAAATAGCCTCATGTAGTCACCAGAAATATCAAGCTTGTGATGATTCATAATTTTCATAAGTACAAATTGAATCAAGGATTTGTATAGTCCTTGGGGAAGATTGTGCATTTTTAAGCCATTCCTTGGAACAAATACTTTTTTCCCACATCTTTTACTAGCCATTTCATTCTTTTCTAACTTGGGGGTTTTCTTGGAGTTAAATATTGCTCCCCCTCTGCATGGAATTTTTATTTCCGTTGCAAACATATCAAGATCCAAGTAAATCCTCTGCCCAAATATTTTTAATTCCATGGCTTTATCATCATAATTTTCTGTGGCGTCATCTATCTCATCCTTTTGGAAATCAAACTGGCCAAATATAAATTTATAAACCTCTTCTCATCTCAGGATATCTAGCATACTTGGTGGACAATTGTTTGTATCTCTCCATGTATCGACACACTATTTGAATTTTCTGACTATGAACTTCTCTTGGGAACACTATGTCAACTATTTACGAGGAAGAGGATTCCCATGTTTTAATTTAGGCTATCATTTTCTAGGTTCAAGGCACACTATTTGAATACATGATGAATGCAAGAATGCATGCTAAATAAAATGTAATGAATGCACACTAAATAAACTGGGAGGAATGCATGTTGAATGAAATAATGCACAATGAATAAACCATGAGGAAAGCATGTGCAAATGAGTTTTTTTAATTATTTCTTTATTTTTCATTAAATCGCTTTTATAAGGAAAAGAAAATTTTATTAAGTGAATAAAATTGTTTATAAGATGCTTTAACTTTGCTCCTTTACTCATATTTTTTCTCAGACACGGAATTAAAACTTAAAATTTAATATTTAGATATAAGATATAATTTCTTAAAATAACACTTTTAAAAATAGGGCTCCAAGATTTTGATGGCATGTAAGATGGTCATCACTTCTTTCTCATAGGTAGAATTGACCAAATTTCCATCATGCAACTACTTATTGATAAATGATAGTAAATGTCCTTTTGCATTAAAATGGCACCCAAACCTTTTTATAGTAATTGTATTAACTAGGTCACTTGACCCAATATTAAACTTAAAACACTAAAAAATATGTACAATATAGAAAAACCCTAAAATATACCCTGCAAACCCTAAGTGAAGTTATCTCTTTATCCATCCCTTGGCAACATTTAAACCCAATTAGTACTAAAATAAGGTAATCCAACCTTACTTATAAGGTTTTAACCAAGAAACTACAAGTTTCAACTATGAAAATTCAAGTTTCATTTTTCTTAGTCCATCACCTTGTTTCAAACATTCCTAGTGTGCATTTATTTGAGGCACACAAACCCTTCCTTTTACCTTAAGAAATCCATGTAATTTGGAATATTCGTGAGCAACAGAAACATTTATGTTAAAATTTATCGAATGCCCATAGACTCCCTGCTAAGTTGCTAGAGCTTTTAGTAGATCAAGGAGTTACACATCTATCCCACATTACAAACCAACGAAACACCACACTTCTTCAACAGGCGTGGAGGTCGGCCCGCGTTCTCCACATCCCAAGCATTTGGCATCAAGTCTGGGAGGGCTTCACCGAGGCTCTCACACAAGCACATATCAGGATAACGGAAGGGGAGGACAAGATAGTGTGGGCATATGCAAACAATGGGAGATACTCACCCAAGGAAGGTTACCTGAAACTCATGGAGCATAACAGGCCAGAACAAGTACAACAATGGTGGAAAACTCTATGGAAACTCAAAGCATCCCCCCGAGCGTGAATGCTTTTTTGGACCATTCTTTTCAACAAGATCCCTACTGGCTCAAACTTGATGAAGCACGCTTTCCATGGGCCTTTCTGGTGTCACCTCTGTAGGAACAGTGAGGAAAACACGGACCATTTATTCATGCATTGCCCCATCATCATCGAGCAATGGAACCTCATTATGGCTTCCTCCCCCTCCCTCCATCGATGGCAAGGGAGATCCATCATGGAGGCCTGGCTGGACTGGTTAGAAAAACACAAAGGAAAAGATAGGAATTTGCCCCTCCTCATGTGTTGGGCTTTCTGGATGGCGAGGAACCAAGCCATCTTCGACAATAAGGACCCCCTTTGGCGCTCCATTGGTCCCCGTATCCTTGCTGATTTTGACCTTCTTCCTGAGAACTCCACCCAGCCTCCCCCCAAGACCATCCATCCTGAACTCATTGATAAATCCCACCCATGGTCTTATTTTGATGGCTCAGCCCAAGATGAGGGCTGTGGAGGGGGGGCTTTACTTTACCTGAAGGAAGGCCACTGTTATCAGATCCAAATGAAACTTGGCAGAGGCACAAACAATTTTGTGGAACTATTCACAGCCAAACATCTCATTCACTTCGCCCTTGAGAAACACTGCTCCCATCTCCAACTGTTTGGGGATTCCAAACTTGTTTGTAATTGGCTAAACAGAACATCTCATTGCTCTGCTTTTTCTATGAGACACATATTGGATGAGGCCCTCAGACTTACATCATCATTTGACAATTTTGTCTGTCATCATATTTACAGGGAGCGCAACACAAGGGCCAACTTCTTATCAAAGGAGGCAGCACATAGGCAAGAAGAGGAATGGCTGATCCAGGAAGAGGTTGATGGAATCTCCCATCAATTTTATCATAGACCGTTTATAGATCCACGCGCTCTTCGGGAGACTTAACTATCTACAACACACTCTTTCTACTTTATTTTACTTTTCTGGCATATTATGGCTCTAAACAGTTACTATTCTTTTATATATATAGTCCTAAATGGTTTATATGAGCTACACAGGAAAGTGTTTGACCGCTAAAAAGGTTTTTAAAAATTTCCGTTTAGATTTTGAAAGCCACTAGACCTCCCTGTGTGGATTGTACAGGCTAATCTTTTTTTGTCACAGGGAACTATTTTCTTTGGATATAGCTGCTACCGAGTTTTGTCATGACCTCCCTGCATGGAGAACTTTACTCACTGTACATGTTTTTGTTGTTGTTCATGTTTCAGGAGGCTACCAGCCTCAATATGCATATGCTTCGGCATCTACAAAATGTAATTTCTTAATATTAATAGAAATTATGACCTTTTCCATGGGAAAAAAATTTATGTTAAAATTTTAAAATATTTAATTGTATTAATGCTACTTATGAGTAAAAATATACTCTCCAAGTTTAATAATTCAATTTTGCCTTAAAATGAAGGTTGGGCATGCATTTTTGTGAAGTAGGCCAAAATTGCCTTGCTTCACTAAAACACATGCACATGCTTCATTTATTTGTCAATCTAATTGATTAAAATTGTATATTGTTTATTTAATGATTTTACACACTTCTACATTTTTATATATTTACATTGAGCTTAAATATTTATACTTCATATTTCATACAACATTGTAAGTTTTGCTTTGACTTACCTTACGTGAAAGTTGTGTATAAGTGGAAAACATAATTATGTAGGAAATATTTCAGATATGATGCAAGGTTATATATTATGGTTAGGTATTTTTCAATGATGTCCCATTTAAAATTTCATTACCAAGGGTGTAAGTGGTTTAGCACGGTGGTGCACATTTGTTCTAACTTGAACATTAGCAGATATAATGAATTTCTACATTGGGAGACTTGGATTTTAGTGAGTAATATTTATTTTAGGATAATGAGTATGATATGTTGTATGAAATGTTTTTATATTTAGGATGGAATGATCATTTTTGCACTATCAGTTAATTAAAGGTCCTAGTGTGCATTTATTTGAGGCATGCAATCTGTGTCTTTTACCTTATAAAATAAATCCAATTTGGAATATTCATGTACAGAATAAATTTAACGAGGATGAGTTATTTTCCGCCCAAATTTAATGAGAATGTACTTCATTCTATGTGGGGATTCATGTTCCCCACACATTTAAAAGGTCTCTTAGGTTATGTATAAATAGGAAGATACTTCTAATTTGTAAATTGTAATACATTGGTGACAAGAGGAAAGAGTTCACTCTTTGTTACCTTTTGCTTTTTCTTGTTTGGAATTCAACTACTATTGAGGAAGAGTAGCATTGTTGTGGAATTTATGCTCATGATGATGAAATTTTCTAGTTTATGAGGTATTATGTGTGAAGCAAGCCAAACTTGTCTCGCTTCACTAAAATTCACCCAAGCTTCATTCCTTAACCAATTTGATTGATTCAAAATGTATACTTTTGTTGGAAATGATACTGAGAGGGGGGGTGAATCAGTGTTATCAAATTCTTTTCAATATGCCTTCCTTAATTTATTGATCATTAACTTGTATATAATAATGAGCATGAAACAAGAAAAATAGATAGTCACGCCAAAGAACACCATATATAAGGTGGAAACCCAATGTGGGTGAAAACCACCTGCTGCAATATGTCTCTATCTTCTTAGAAAATTCTTTTACAATGATTTTGTACTGGTGCAGACCTTTACCAGTACGCAGGCTACAACCTGCAGAGAGCTACAACTCTCTCTCGTTTTCTAGTCTCTCTTGGACGGGAGCTACAACCCCCTACTTCCTTTCTTTCAAGGACCACTTTTCATAAATTTTCAAACTGGATCCATAAACATCAAATGATCATCAAGTACAAGTAAATCACCCAGTCAACCAGATCAATACATATACAATGAGAGTCATTAATTAGATCTAGTCTATCAGATCACATAAAGATGAGTCATTAAGAACATAATCAATCACTTCTCAGACTGTTGTTATAAGATCATAATACCAGAAACCAGACATCACTTCAACACCCAGAACACAGCAAGGATAAACATGGACAGCTAAATTGATTTCAAGAGAAGTACGCAGCTTCACCCATGTAATGCCTGCGTACAGGTATGCACTTTTCTTCTGTGGCGCCATGGACCTCCGCACCTGTGCCTTCTGTGGCGTTG
This sequence comes from Pinus taeda, assembly GCA_000404065.3. NCBI lineage: Eukaryota > Viridiplantae > Streptophyta > Pinopsida > Pinales > Pinaceae > Pinus > Pinus taeda. The sequence continues at coordinate 378,573 of APFE030045807.1, read as the reverse complement.
CGCACCTCCACAGCTGCGACTTCTATGGCGCCGCGCACCTCTGCAGCTGCGCCTTCTGTGGTGCTGCGCACCTCCACAGCTGTGCTTTCTGTGGCGCCGCGTACCTCCGCAGCTGCGCCTTCTGTGGTGCCACGCACCTCCGCAGCTGTGCCTTCTATGGCACCGCGCACCTCCGAAGCTGCGCCTTCTGTGGCGCCGCGTACCTCCGCAGTTGTGCCTTCTGTGGCGCCGCGCACCTCCGTAGCTGCGCCTTCTATGACGCCGCACACCTCCGCAGCTGCGCCTTCTGTGGCGTCGTGTACCTCCGCAGCTGCGCCTTCTGTGGCGCCACACACCTCCGCAGCTGCACCTTCTGTGGCGCCGCGTACCTCCGCAACTGCACCTTCTGTGCCTGCGTATCTCTGCGCTTTTCTTTCACTGCACTTGCGTGCCTGCGGGTGTAGATAATTTCAAGACTTCAAGAATAACCCAGACTGTCAGATCTATAGATCTAATCATGCACTCGAGAGATCACCCTTCACAGATTCGCTTTCCACTTCACTTTCATATAGATCAAGCTTTTGTAACAATAACCCAATATTTCAGATCTTAAGATATTCAATTTGCAAAAGATGCTTAGCCAAGGGAAATTCTTTGCTTTATATAGGCAAGCTCCTCCTAAAATCATGGATCAATACCACGAGCCAAAACCATAATAACACAAATACCGTCGGCTAAATACCAAAGATTAAACATAAGAAACCCCACGTGTGCTTTTCTCTGCCTTGAAGTGAGTGCACTGGGGGTACGCACCTCCTGAACGGCTGACCTGCGTGTCTGGCCATGGTCCCTTCACAATGTACCTGTGGGTACGCATCTTCTGAACTGTTCTCCTGTGTACTTCTTAATTTTCAACATATTGAGAGCCTTTCCACGGGTGTTGCCATCAAGTACAACATCTATAACATATAGCCATACCAGAAACATAATGCCAACACTTCCCACACCTCTAGGGGTCAAATTCATCTTTCTAGGAGTAGTTTGAACTAATTTCAAACATAGAGCTGAAAACTAGGCATCCAAACAACCAGCCTCTAAAAGAAATGAAACTGATTCATTACATTAATTTTTGCTATTTTGTGAATGAATCATCTAGAATAGGTAAATAAGTGCCAAAGTTACATCATATACATCAAATACATCAAGATAAGTCAAATATTACATCAGAAGGTGAAACTAATGAAAAATGGCTGAATTTCTGAGCTAGAAGGTGAAACTTTGATAGAAAATCTATATGCGTAGCGCGCCTGGGCCATGTGCGTAGCACACCTTTCTTCCTGTGTTTGGGGCACTTCCAGACATCAAAATTAAGCTCACAATAGCTGGTTGGAAATCCCTAGATGTCTGCTATCCAGCCCAAGTGGAATTTCCCAATTTGGAGCTCATTTGCCCCTTCAGAATTTCATTCTCCCGGAGGTACTTCCTGCTGGTGCAAAAGGTGGCAACAAGGTGATTTTCATGGTGTTTTTGGGCCTTTTGATCATCCATAACTTGATGAAATGCTTTGGAAATCCTTGAGCATACATAACTCACCATGACAAACCCAAAAATATAAATTTTTTCTTCAGCAAGTGTCCCAATCAAAAGCGCGCGCGTTGACACGCTACCCATATAGTTGAAAAACCTGTTTTTAGACCAAAAATTTTCAAAATGACAAAAGTTTCTCCAAATTTACTCAAATTCGGAGTGAAGATCCTCCATCATGAATTATGCCTATCCAACGAAGCCTCAGCCAAAATCTGGAGTGAATCGGGCCTTTTCCGCCATTTTAGTGCTTTGCTCAACCTCCTCTTCAAAATCTTCATTTTTGCCTTACAAACGTGCATACGAGCCCAATAATGAACTTTCATGTGACGAAGCATTTCTTTGTCTCTATTGGCCTTTGCCAACAATTTCTCCAGATGAGTGTTAACATGTATGAGCATAGACTCTCGATCAGCTGGTGTTATATCACCAGGTCTCTTTCGGGCCAATTCTCGATCCTCACGGATTCGTCGCAGCTCATAAAGTGTATGCTCATCCTCTAGCTGTTTGTTGCACTGCTCTAGGTAGTTTATCACCCACTTAGCCATCTACAATTTTTTCCTCAATGAGTCATTCTCAGCCTTTTGCTCCTGGATGATTTATTTCAGCTCTAAGCCGGGAGAGCTTGCATCAACATCAATGATCATAAAATCAGTGTCCCGGCCTCCTGAAGGGCCCTCATCATGCATAGGCCTCTTGCCTTTGTCCTGGATCTGTACCTGTGCTGAAGAAGAAGGTGAGACCCCTTCCACATCATGTGGAGATAATACTCGCTCCGCTGATGGAGTCAACGAGACCCCTTCCACCCCGGGTGGAGATAATACTCGTTGTGTAGCTACAAATAAGGCCCTATGGCCTCGCTGGTATGTCACATACAATGGAGCACTTATATGCTTGATCTCAAGAATGTCAGGCTGGTGTGAAGGCTCTCCCTCATCATGAACTACTTCAGGAAGTGGCTGTGGCGCTGTGAAGAAGTCACGGGAGATAAAATCCTCCCAAGTAATGCCCTGCTGTGTCAACTGATATAGCACTACGATCTTGATCAGTGCGTAATGATATATACTTCTATGTTTCTATGCTGGGGTCTTCTTCTGTACAAAAATCATCATCCTCTCTATATTGTGATACATGAAGTATGGAACGTTCATCATACGTACCCTTGTGAAATGCATCAACAAATGGACATGGTACGCATAGAGACGTGAGAATTTTCCCTTGCAACTGAAATATCGAGTGATGAGTTTCATCAATGGCGCGTACTCATCTCTCAGGAATCTGAAAGGAAAAACCCTGCTCAAGTGTCTCGTATACCCAGGTTTGATGTATGGCTCATAGTAGAATTTCTCTAACTGCTAACGTTTGTTCCATTTCTCTCCTATATTTGGTATCTCGGTGGCCTGAGCAATAATCTCCGGTGACAAAATGAAATTTACTCCGGCGAGGTTTACATGACCATCATGTAAATGTAGAACGAAAAGACAGGCTAGTTCACGATGATGTTGGGTTTGTGAGATCATCTCACAGTATTGGAAACATGACTGACGCTAAAAACAATCCATTGCAAGTGGGCAAGCCTGCAATTGAGCCAAAGAAGTAGGCTCTTCCCTGAGATGCTTACCACCTTTGCCACCTTTGTGAGACCTCCGTGGCACATTACCCTCAGTTGTGGAATCACTATCATACTCCTGCTCGTAAACTGAATCTGTCTCTGACATGACTTTAAAAAAAAAAACAAGATGTCAGCAATATATAGGTGTAGTGGAAACAAAAGTTTCAATGTAAGCTGCAAAATCCAATTATGTTACTTGTTGCCTATGTACCAAAGCATCATAAAAGAGCCATAATGAGATAGTCAACTGAGTTTACATGGAACAATGGTGTAAAAAAGGCAATGACTGTGACAAAGACAGCAGAGATGTAATGGGCATGAAAGAGCGTTGGGCTGAGGTTAATAGTGAGCATGAGCACCATTAAAAAAAAAAATGACATAGGCATTGGTCAATTGCAATGTTTGAAAAAACCCCCAGACAGTCCCTTACATTTGATTCAACACCCTAAGAAGTGAATTTGGAAAATAAAACATAGGGTTTCATTTCTTCATCTTTAACACTTGTTTCTCCACATTCAAAACACCATGAATACATCCAAAATTCACTGAACAAAGGTAAAAACCTACTTGCAAATAGTTGGAGGCGATTTGACGCGAATTTGGATGAAGAAACAGCAATTTTTGGGTCTGTGACTGTGTGCGTAGCGTGTTGGCCCAACGCGTAGCGCGCACCATACGCATAGCACCCTTGTATTTTTGCAAAGACAGGGGAGGCTATATGTGTAGCGCACCACCAATGTGTAGCGCGCACCTTCAATACATTCCAGGGCTATGAAAACTGTATCTTTGACCTTCAATAGCTCAAACTTAACTTCTACCTTGAGATTTGGTGCAAATGAAATTGTTTACCATATTTTCTATGTGAAGAAAATATCTCATCACATCATATTTGATTTTAATTTTACTCCATGACCCACTCTTATAATGTTTGACACTTTGACATTGGCTCATTTAATACAATGATTTCCTTTTGGATTTTTGAAACTTGGACTGATGAAATGTCTTGATTTTTTTTTTGCAGAGATTTTGGCATTTGGATTTGGCAAACATCAGAGGCTTGCTGTGAAATTTGCTTATGGTGAAACGAATACATCAATATTACAAAAATTAAATTTGACAGTTTCCAATTCAAAACAGAGTTTTGAACTAAAAATGTCTTCAAATGTTTTTGGGAATAAAAATATAAAATAGAAAGCTTTCGAAACCATCCTCTTGACCTGTGAGCTTTTATCACGTGTCTCCAAAGACTTGAAACCCTAGACCCTAGGACTAAAGACTCTCTTTGACGAAAATAATCATTTATGACTGTAATGATGTGACCTGAATCTTCAGTGATTTTTAAGGAATTTTAATTTGCTCTGCAGGTACAAGCATGAAGAAAGACAAGACGACCAGACCCTCTCATTAATCAATGGCATGCCCCTAGAGAAATGCAATGAAGTGGAACGAGCGAGACACCTAAGAATGATATGAAAAAAGTGAACTGATCTCTGACAGAGGGCTGTAAGGACCGACTCTAACAATAGGGTCCAAAAAAAATTTCTCGGGGCGCTACCCCGGACCTCGTATAGGGGGGCTACCCACCCCGCTTAAACCCCCCGGATAGAGGGGGCTGCCACCCCCCTTGTGGCCCCCTTGCTGCGAAATCGGCGCACAAAGGGGGGACTCTGTCCTCCCTCTAACCCCCTAGTTCACTATGTAGGTTAGTCGTGGAAAGAAAATAACACAACCCAACAATCTCCCACTTGTTGTTTTCTTTCCACAAGGGGCCACAGGAGAGCTTAGTCATTTTTCCAGCCCTGAAATGCCTATTGTTTCTCTACACCAAGAGAACTTCTCAGAGCTCACAGATTTTGTCAATGCATCTTCTTCAAAGTGTCCACCTTTACCAGCAACACCTTTTTGTCTTCTATCATATCCCTCACAAAGTGATACTGAACATCAATGTGCTTTGTCTTTGAATGATAAGCAGGGTTCTTTGCCAAGAAATTGCACTTTGGCTGTCACAGTCTATCCTTATAGCTCCCTGTACTAACCCCATACTTGAACACAATCTCTGCAACCAAACTGCTTCCTTTCTTGCATGAGTGGCT